>CAXKVY010002821.1:0-237972 GCA_964058915.1 Tetropium fuscum | reverse complement strand
ATTTAAAAGGAGAACCAATAGGGAACCTGAGTAAAATTTTAAATATCAAAATAATACTAAAAATCATAGCGTAACGTTGTAATAAAACGTGTACTCCACAAAAAACAAGATTTCTAATTCCGCGCGATCGGTATGAAGGATATAAACAGCGATAAAATTGAAGCGGCCCGAAAGAAGCTATGACGTCACAGCTTACAATAGTCGGTAGGCGCTGCGCCGGAAAGGGGCCGAATGAACTATGAAAGCAAGCGGTCAAGTGCTGGGATCTCCCGTGGCCGTCCGAATCGGTCTCCCCGCCTGTTTGAAACGAATCGCTCGCACGCGAGTCTAATAAATTTATAACAAATTTATTATTGGGAATTAAGGCGTCATATTTTGCATAATTTATTTTTCAGTAGGTACGGTAAAACATAAAAAATGGGAATGTTCCCTATTGCCATTAACCAATCATCATTTTTCGCTCCCCGCTTGCCAAAGCCCCCGTATTGGTTTCGCCACCGCCACATTCAGGGCTCCAATGCTCCGTAATGCAATACCTATCTGCATTTTCCCCTCTAAATACTTAAGAAGTGGGATTTTTTTTGTTCTCGACCACAATTTATTGCATTTATTTTTGCCCTAGTGGGTAGTTGGTATGCCACTGGATATTTTATTTATCACAGGCAATGCAGACATAAAAATATACTCGTACAGAACAATGGAAGCATAATGAATGAATGATATCTACTCAATTAGAAATATCTACCGTAACATGTTGAATGAAGTCATTAATAACAAATCGGCCTTCGATTCTAGTTGGTTAAACTTTAAACGGTCAAACATTTCGCGATTATCTGCATTTATGAATCAAAAACATTCATAACGAGGATGAATGCTAAAGCAGGCGTTAGACGATGCATCCAACACATGGAAAAAAGGGTGTGAACGGACCGTTCATAGCTGATTTTAAAGTTCTGCAGTTCTTTGCTGTTTATGTTTATTATTTCAGTAGTACTGGATAGGGCTGGAACCTTTGATGTAACTGTAACACTCGGAGTAGTTTCCACAAACACCAAAACACTTTCACTTCGCTCGACGCGCGTTTCGCCAACCAAGTTGGCATCATCCGGAGACGATTAAAACTGAGTTCTGAGACGATTAAAACTGAGACTGAGTTGATTCAGTTTTAATCGTCTCCGGATGATGCCAACTTGGTTGG
Source organism: Tetropium fuscum (assembly GCA_964058915.1). NCBI lineage: Eukaryota > Metazoa > Arthropoda > Insecta > Coleoptera > Cerambycidae > Tetropium > Tetropium fuscum. The sequence continues at coordinate 236,774 of CAXKVY010002821.1, read as the reverse complement.
CGAAACGCGCGTCGAGCGAAGTGAAAGTGTTTTGGTGTTTGTGGAAACTACTCCGAGTGTTATTTCAGTAGTAATCTTGAGTAGATAGCAAATTATAAACTATAGGTGATTAAACGTAGCGTTGAAACGCTCTAACGTGGCTGACGTGCCCAACGTTGGCAACTGTGAAATCAATTTGTGCCATTTATGTCCCTTGCAGCTGTCAGCAGCTCTGTCTGTATCCATGACTGACACTTGATGTCTGATTACCTATGTCTAAAGAAGTATTTCATTATAATATATTATTATATTCAACCAGCAATTAATTATAAATGGCCTTTATTAACATCAGTTTTTTAGAAAAATGTCACAAAAAATTATTTAATTTTTAAAACGTCACTGTCATCAGTTGGCACAGTCGCGAGTCATATAGGCGACCTGCAAATATCGATCGCGAGCGCCTCCCTCGGTGAATCATACAAGTTTTCACTAGACAACAAACTAATCTGACGTTTGGTGTGGTGCTGTGCAAAGTGTTGTGTATGAAAACATAAATATTTATAATAATTATTAGTGGAAATGGAAAGAAAAATAATATATTTTGGTTTCAAGCAAATTAGTTTCTCACATTTTTCCGCTGGGAACATAGAAAAGGGAAAAAAATGATTGTTTCCCACTTTTGTTTAGCAACACTTCAAAAATGTGAGTAATAAAATGCATGTAAAGAGTAAACATGAAATGAAATTACCAGTTTCTCTTCACTTTACTTAACCAAATATCTCGTCCTTTCATGGGGTCTGCTAGGAAAAGTGTAAAATTTCGCAGTGTAGTCAATATTTCCGTAATTATTTTTACAGCCCACTACACAAAAACTGTTTCCAGACTATGATGAATGTTTATCCATACCGCAGTGAGACAATTTAATAATTTAAGAGTACAAAATAATTATAATATACAAAACGTCTATTCTGTCAAATTGCAAATTGACTAGCAAGAACTTACTAGAAACGCCGTTGGGGGCGCTGGAGTCGGTCTCCTATAGCCACCTTGCTTGGTATTCTCAGTACAAATAATATTCTAGTGGCTCTATTCAGCACTCCAACAAATGATCCCGAGCCGAGCGCTATGTATATTATTTTCGTTTATTAGCTTCTAGCAGGTAGATGGATTCGGATTTCCATCCAAGTATTTAGTCCATCAGACCATAGACATCAGATTTTGCTGTAGCGTTGGTAGTACGGTGGTAAAGCATGTGCTTTGCGTACCAAGGGTTGCGTGTCAGAATCTCGCAAGTTTTGCCATTTTAAAATACAATTATTTAATATTCAGATAGACGACGCAATTATATTTTCCATGATCTAAAACACAATTACTTTTGTCCCAGGGTCGGCGACTGACCAGATAATATAGATACGTGTGCATGGCATAAGATCTGTCAAGCGGAGGATCAGTTGGTTTCCCAAGAATATTTTTAGAATGTTACAGGAATTTTGTTACAGGCTCGGTCGAGTGACTAAATAATAAAAATACGTGTACACGGTATAAGGTGCCTCAAGGAAGACAAGTTGGTTTCACAAGAATATTTTTAAATATATGTAATACAAATGTAAAGTGTGACATACAAAAATCAGCTGTTATTATTTAATACTATTGTGTTATCAATGATATATAAAGTATATGTTAATATGTTTCTGGTATTATCAAAAGTATTATTTGCATGTCAACCTAGATACACTTATTAATCTATGATGTCCAACATAAGGCATTCGACGCATCGTGTGATACCACCTTAAGACAATGCAATTACGCATCAAACTACAGCTGCGATCTAAAAATACGTTTTTCTGGTTATCTAATTATTTACGTCTATAATTTCTATTGGTTCTTGCATTTATCACTTGCCCAAAAACATTTTTGATATTGTATAAAAATAAAAATGTTATGCACTTTTACAGATTCATGTAGACACTAGACTGACCAATGACTGCCACTGACTAGACTAGACATAAATAAAAGAACGCTCCTGTTTTGTGAGGGTAATGGGTGTTTATTTGTATTTATAAAGTTTTTTACATGACCTGGACCTGACGAATGTCATCGATGTCAGCTGTTTTCTGCGGTATTTACTATTTAAGTATTTAAATACTTATTATATTATTTTCAAGTACGTTTTAGAAAATGTGCGGTCAAAAAGTACTACCTAAAACAAACTTGTTTATTGCACCGTACATGCATAATCAAGGATAATAGCAAAGAAATTATTTCCATAATGCTTTCTAGTAAGTTCATCAACAGCAGAGCACTTGCCCTAAAGTATCAAAGGGGCTTTTCAACCACTTCACTGGTTCAACAGAAGTATAGGTAACATAATTATATACCTATTATCTTATATTATTTTAGTCTACAACTGTATACCTAGATATATTTTTAAGTTGCAAATTACTGGTAGTTGGTGGAGGTACAGGAGGATGTGCAGTCGCAGCAAAATTTGGAAAACATTTGAAAAAAACTAATTTGATTGTGTTAGAACCCAGTGATGACCATTATTACCAACCACTTTTTACGTTAATTGGTGGAGGTATAGAAACCCTCGAGACAGCTAGGAGGAACATGGGCGATGTGTTGCCCAAAAATTGTACCTGGATCAAAGATCAAGCTGCTGAATATGACCCAAAGAATAATATTGTACGCACTAAAAATGGGGATGTTATCGAATATGGTTATTTGCTTATCGCAGTCGGCTTAGATCTTAGATTTGATAAAGTTGGTATTTATTTATATATTGACTATTAAAACATTGGTAAATGTAATTAATATTCTCTTAAGATTCCAGGTTTATTGGAAGGTTTAACTCGACCTGGTGGCGTTTGCTCAAACTATTCTCCAAAATATGTTAATCGTACATATACAGCACTAAAAAATCTTAGCTCAGGAAATGCTATTTTCACATTTCCAAATACTCCAGTTAAGTGTCCAGGTGCCCCTCAGAAGATTTGTTACATAACGGATCACTTTCTAAGAAAGGTAATACCAAGGGTAAAACAAAAAAAAATGAAAAAAAAATTCATTATTAGCATTTTTTTTGTTTTCCTAAAACCGAAGACATTAGTAAACAACAGTAAAAGATTTGATTTTGTAGGCAGATAAAAGAAATAAAATAACCATCACATATAATACCTCATTGCCTGTGATATTTGGCGTTAAAAAGTATGCAGATGCATTGTGGAAAGTTTGTAAAGAACGAAATATAAATGTAAATTTGAAAACAAATTTAATTGAAGTAGATCCAGACAAACAAGAAGCTACATTCGAGCATTTAGATCAACCCTCAGTAAGAACAACTACAGAGGTGAGAATATTAATTAGTTTCTAAGTTCTTTGCTATTCATATTTATTATGTTAGAAGTACTTAGTCTTGGGTTAGTAGCAATACATTAATGATAGTGAAATTAAATACAATACATACTCGGGACCTCTACTTTTTGTTATAATAAACGACCTCTTTATGACTGAAACGTCAGGCGACATACTTACCTTCCCAGATGATATGGTATTATACTGTGTGGTTCAAACTTGGGATAACTTGAAACTTATGGTTGAAAGAGACTTTTGTGAAAGTAAAAAAGTGGTTTCACAGTACCTACAACAAAATGGAATAAAAAAATGTTTTTTATTCCATTTGCTTCATACAAACCTTTGCTACCAAATCTTGAGAACCTATCTATGAGTGACAGAGACAGCACCCTATTTATACACGGACTTAATGAGATCATATATCTTAGAAAATACATATACAGCCATCTAAAATCGGTAAACCAATAATTGGAATTGGTATAAAGAAGATTAATAAAAATAACATAAAAAATCAGTTTTAATCGTCTCCGGATGATGCCAACTTGATTGGCGAAACGTGCGTCGAGCGAAGTGAAAGTGTTTTGGTGTTTGTGGAAACTACTCCGAGTGTTATAAAAAATCACATATTCCCAACCAATGAACTTTTTAACGATTCCAAATTATTTGAGGCAGAACAGCTATTTTTATTATGCTACCTATATGTGTAAACCAACGTAAGAACAAAAATAACTTAGTAAATATCTCTCACAACTATGCAATTCCGAAATGTGGATTTGATGAGGAACTAATGTTTTCCTAATATCAAAAAAATTACAAATAATATTAGAGCTTAAAATGTACATTACCTGATAGTATAAAAATATCAAACATTCAATATGTTGAAAAGGATGTACATTTTATGGATGTACATTTTTTTAAATATTTTATCGATATTATCTTGAATAGCTTACATTATAGTTGAAAGGTTAAGCCGACAAACACTTCAGTGAACAATAAAATATAAGATTTGAAAATCTGTCACAGAAAAACTTACATAGGTAGGTGTACCTAGTTAAAATTAAAATATCCACATGTAGTGACAACAAAAGTTATTATAAAGAAATAAGCAATGATCTATATATTTTTAAATCGATAAAGTAAACGTGGTAAAAAACAGATGGGTACTTAAATTGTTGCTGAAATTTCACATCTTTTTGAGTAAATACCACAAATAGCAACTTATAAACTTTTCTATTTTAAAGGACACAAAAATAATTTAATTCTCAATGAAAATTTCTTAATATCACCAAATTATTGTCATAAATCCAATCTATAATTAAGTATATTACAGTTTGTATTTTTTTTAAAGTAATAAGTAGTTAATGAGGTAATTAGTAGCAAAATAAAAAATTAAAAAAATATAACAACAAAAGCAGACCTTACATTGTTAAGAATTACACTGAATTTATAAATATTCTATAAGCATAATAGTATGAAATAATCTGTCTAGCTTTTGTTTAATTTTAGTTAGTTTGTCATGGTAGTAAGTAATAGAGGTATATGCACAAAGTGGTGCAGCGCGGACCCATTAGCCTATCGCGTTAGAGAGATAGAGCATAGAGGTAGTCAAATTCATACAATCTACGGTGTGCACTGTTTTACTTCTGCAGTTTTAATATTCATTTGACAAATACCGAATTTTAGTGAATAGCATGGTAGTAAATTTACTACCGTGATCGCGGTGTCTTTTAAGAATATATTCTGTATGAATATTGACAAATTTGTGTCAATATAAGACTTCATTTAAAAAGATCAGAACACAGTGGGAAAAAAATCGTGCACTTTCATGGTTCGCCAGTGTACCTACCATGATAGTAAATAAGAGTTCTATTTACTTTCGTGGTACCTACTTTCCGTTGTACTTACCCAATATGTGGATGTCACAATTTCTCCTCGAATTTCTCTAATCACAAATTGAGTTTGAAAATATTTTTCACAATCCGCTTCCGTCAGTTGATTTCTTAGCTTTCTGGCATATTTCAATTTTATTTCTGGCGTATTTCAATTCTTAAATTTTATTTGGGGGAATAAAAAACGAAGATAGTTTTTCTGTGCCGGCAGAACCACTGTGCAGTTTGGCACCACACAATACTTTCCCATTGCAACACTCTTCAAAAACTTCACATGACAACAACAAACCTACACCAAAAATTTATCTAATTTGATTTGCATCAACCAAATTTTAGAACGATACACCCAATATAAAGGTAGATTAAACATATTACACATACGTATAATCTTCCTCTATATTTTATCTCACTGCGCGCGTCTCTCTCTCTCTCTCACACTGACTACAAATTGGGTCCGCATCAGCTGCAGTTCATATACATTCGTACGTATACCTCTTTTATTTTACTATTTTGATTTAAGTTAAAGGTGTAATTAATAATTTATTATTTGCAATCCAAAATTATAATAATTTTGTATATTATTCATATGACATATTAATTATATTAGTTTATATTTGCACATGCAGCTGTTTGATCAGCTAGGTGCTTAGTATTGTTGTTATTACTATTATTGTTTATATGTATCGAAACAGCATACAAAATTCAGTGAATAAATTCAAATTAAAAAATATAAAAAATAATACCATGTCCATGAATAATACAATACTGTCCATGAATAATACAATACGATAGTTTAACAAAATGAGCCATATAACTATATCAGTGCTACTTAGTATATTACCTAAAACTAAAAACCTATTGTTTCATTTTAGTTTTCGATGTTACATGTAACTCCCCCAATGGAAACTCCTAAATCGTTAAGTAACAACAAAGACATAACCAACAAAGGGGGTTTTGTTGATGTTAACAAAAATACTCTACAGCATATACGATTTCCAAATATTTTCACTATTGGAGATTGCAGTTCTTCGCCGAATTCTAAAACAGCAGCTGCTGCAGGTAACATTATGATTTATATGTAGTCAGAAAACTATTTACATAGTATTTGTATATAATTTATATGTGAAAGTAATTTCGTTTTTCTAAATTCATCTAGAACCAAAAATTACGATACGATACGAACGATATGAAAAATTTCATATAAAATTTTTTCGAGAGCGCTCCAAGTTAGAGCGCTCTAAAATTAGGGTAAAAAAATTATTTTATTTATTTTCTCCACCCTTAGATATTGTTACAAGGGGTTAAAAAAGTTATATTTTTCATCAGGGTTTTTAACACATCGACATTCTTTATTTAAAAAATTGATGTACAAAGATGGTTTCAAGAAGATTGAACTTTTCTTCAACTTTTTGTCACTTGAATTTACTTAGAGAATTCGGTTTGCCATTGCCATTGCCATTGACTTGAACTGAGAAACTGCACTGTTCAGTGTTCAAGGCTAAATTCATTCCAAATCTGCTCTATTTTTAATGTCTGTGGTTGTGAGGTGTTCCTTAATGTCTGTTTCATTGTGTGCCATACTGTTTCAATGACATTAAGGTCCTGACTCTTGGAAGGACAGGAAAGAATATTTAGGTTGTGGTCTCCAAACCACCTTTTTGTAGTTTTAGCCGTATGACAGTCCGCCCAATCCTGAAAAATTAATTTTCGCCAACATTTAACTTCACGGTACCCTTAATAAATCAAAGCATCCTAATTATGAAGCTGCCATACAAACCCAAAGCATTACGTCTTTAGGAAATTTTACCATACGTTTTAAGCAATCCTTGTGGAAAGCCCCATGTTTAGTGTGAATCACGTGTTTGCGGTAATCACTAAAACATACGTCGAATTTTGATTTGTCACTAAAAATTACTTGGGACCAAGACAGTTTGGATTTAGTCCATATGAGCCTGGTTTGCTTTTGTTTTGCCATTTACAGTGGCCTTTCCTTTGCCTATAATGCCTTTATTATTTTTGTCAGCTATAATTTACCCTTGTAAAACTTTAGTCCAGATTTATGTATCCACTTTTGACAGCATTTTCAACTCCATTAACAAATTTAGTTCAGTTTCGTGATTCCATTCAGCCGTAACTTGCCTTACAGTATTTTTTTGGGCTTTTTTTGCATAGTTTTTCTACCTTTTTGATCTAGGATACTTCCGGTTTCTCCATAATGGTTAACTATATTCCACACTGTAGTTTTAGGAATATTAGGTTTATCACCCGCTTCACGCATTCTTTTATTACACCAATAATTTTTGTCGAGATACCACTACGCACCATTATGTTCAATATTTATTGCACAACTGATTCACGCACTCAGTGATTCACTCAATACGATAAAATATTAACTGCAGAATAAACTGACGTTTCTTATAGTCCTGGCTGCAGTGTTTTTCCAGCCTACTTGTCTTTTCTTGTTTTCGAAAAATTCCGAACTTAATGAAACTTTAGGATGTTGTTTGTGGGTGTCCAGTAGCGCTACACCCAATTTATCCAACAAAAAAACACTGGAATTTGGGGGTTTTAGTTTAATACCTTCAAAACTGGTTTCAAATGATACCACTTTGATTCAAATCGAACCTCTTCTACCAATGTTCTGGGCCTAAGAATATGCACAACACAAAAGAGAAAAGTCATCCGAACCATGCTTCACCGCTTAGCTTCCGGTGAACCATGCTTCACCGGAAAGTATAATTAGCAGTAGGGGTGTCAAGGTATTGAAACAATAATTACATTAATTTCAACTGAGGATTTCTAGTTGTTTTCGTTTCATAATTACCTTTTCCCTTACAACTCTTTTGTGTTATACCATATTTTTAGGCCCAGAACTTTGTTAGAACAGTTCGGATTTCCAATCATTTGAAACCACAGTTTTTAAGCTTTCAAACAGTGCATTAAGTTTTAGTTGGAATGCCATCGGAATGAGTACACATTCTCTCAAAACTCGAGCAGGAATTGCTGAGTCGATTGTTTTTCTCTCAAGTGTACTACTATTACTTGCTATGAGATATTTATATTTTAATTTCCAAGTTGCTTAATCAAGATAGTAGATAAGAAATCTCTAGAATATGAATAGATAATAAATTACTCACAATTGTCTTTCCAGCTCTAAGTATAGGGAATGTGGTATTACATCATACATATTTTCTACTATCCGATTTTATTTTCAGCTGCACAAAGCCAAGTTGTTTACGAAAACATGAATGCCGTAATGAAAGGTGCACCGATGGCAGAAGAATATGATGGTTACGCTTCTTGTCCCTTGGTAACCGGATATGACAGATGCATTTTAGCGGAATTTGACTATAACTTGCAGCCACTAGAGACCTTCCCATTCAGCCAAGATAGAGAAATGTATTCAATGTTTCTCTTGAAAAAGAATATAATGCCACCTATCTATTGGCATTTAATGATGAATGGCCACTGGAGCGGACCGGCTAATTTCAGGAAGCTAATGCACCTCGAATTTAATGATAAAAAACAAAGTATCCATACTTAAAATATTCTGTTCAATATGACTTATCACAGTGAAAATATAAATATTTATTTTTTATGGTAATAATCTACTTGACCTTCGATTGGATAAATGGTGTATTGTCTGTCATAATTGGTTGAGAAAACCTAAATTATTGCACCAGTCACTAAACGATGCGGTCAAATTAACGACAATTATAAATATTAAAGATAATTTTCCATACCAAATATCGTTTCAAAATATTATAATTTCGAGTCCAGTAATATTGTTCAAAAGACCAATAAGGTGCCTTAGGATAGAAAAACATGCTACACATATTAGTATAAGATAGGAATTTAAGATTATAAACTATGAAAGTGTTTTATTCTACTAACAACTTTGATTCCTATTGATACCTAATGAATATGTCTAAAAATATGGGAATATGTTTTATTTTCAACATTTTAGATATAACATTATATATATATATATACATATATATATATATATATATATATATATATATATATATATATATATATATATATATATATATATATATATATATATATATATATATATATATATATATATATATATATATATATTGTTGCTAATTATATATGTTGCTTGCTTCTGAAATATATTTTTATAGTGAACTGTCTCTATTATTTTCTGTAATACTGTGGTTAGTGTAATCTTTGATAGTCGACTTCATGAACTACCAAATTTTACATGGTACATCTGGTTCTGGTACTGTATATGAACGATTTCGGGCGCAGGCGTTTGTGTTGTGGTACGGATAGTACAAATTGCCAGGCAGTTGGAACAGCCTCGTGTATTGTTGGTACAGTGATCTTTTTAAGTGTTTTCTGGTTTTAAGTTTTAGGTTATTTTGTGAAAAACGTATGGGATCATTGCCGTTGATATGTATTATGTTTATTGTTAGAGAATGCGAACTTTGATAAAAATTTATTGTCAACAAACGTTAAACACAAGCTAGATTCATAAAAAAATAAAGCTGCCTTTATGTGCTAATCGCCGAATATCACCCAAACAACAGATGATCTCAAAAATAAAACGGCATGAACATAAAGGTGATCTAAAAAATGAATCATACAAACTTGTTTTAGAAATTGGAGAATATTTGGTTCTAAATCCCTTAAATGTACTACTTACTACATACAGAAGAGATATAAAGGTAAATTAGACCAGGACTGAAGCCTTTGAAAATGGTAAAAAGTGAAAAAAAATAATAGTAGAATGAAACCCATTGGAAAAGGAAGAGAATATAACAAAAATGAAGGGAAAATAATTTACGGAGTATCTAAATTCAATAGTACGATTTACATGTATATTTATATATTATGAGATTTTCTATGACATAAATGTAATTAGAATTTAAAAATCAACTTTTTTACTGAAAAAAGTTGCAGTCACATTTTTTAGATGTGACTGATAGATGTTAGAAGAGAAGATAGATTGAAGGGGATTTCCCTTTAAATCCTATCTTTAATATTTAGAACAACTCTTTTCGCCTGTTTTTGCAATCTTTGTTTTATGGATTTGTAATTTTTTTGTTTATCAATGTAACATAGAATCTTAAGTTTTTCGATTAATTAAGGTGTAAATTTTAATAAATATCTCAAAATGGTACATAATGATTAAAAAAAAATTTCGGATTCGAGTTTTTTTCGTTTCTTTGCATTTTCTGAGAACATTTATCGTAGGAATGTATATTTTTTTACGCCATCAGAAAGTAGAGATTTCAACGAACAAAAATACCAGCAAGTTTTTTAAGAAACCAGATATTTTGACGTGGGAATTTTCGATTGAAAATTAGGGTTCTTTTTCGATATTAAGTCAAAATAAGGTAAAAAAATAAATATTTTAAATAAAAAAAATTACAGTATGTTTGGGACATAAAAAGGCAAGTTTTCACAAAATTTCTTAAAAATTTTTTTTTTGTAAAGGAATAATAAAAAACCAAAAACTTGGTTATTTGAATTTTTTACATAAATTTTTTCATAAATGTGAAAAAAGTGTAAATACAATAGTTGTAGATCTTTTTATAGGTTTTTATAGTTGTAGATCTTTTTTAGGTACCTACAACTTTTTTCCATAGTTGTAGTCTTGCCGGAAATCAAGATATACCGTTTTTTACCCTTAAAAACTCACCCCCTCCAATTCCCGGTCTCAGATCGCCCGTAAATTATTTTTCCTTTCATTTTTGTTATATTCTCTTCCTGATCAATGGGTTTCATCCTACTATTATTTTTTTTATTTCAAAAATTATCCTGTCGCTGTATTGAGGAACAATTACATGAACAATTACAAGAATAATAAAAACCAAAAACTTGGCTATTTGAATTTGTCACATAAATTTTGAGGTTATGTGAAAAAAGTGTAAATACAATAGTTGTAGATCTTTTTATTAGGTACCTATAACTTTTTTCCATAGTTGTAGTTTTGCCGGAAATCAAGATATACCGTTTTTTACCCTTAAAAACTCACCCCCTCCACTTCCCGACCTCAGATCGCCCGTAAATTATTTTTCCTTTCATTTTTGTTATATTCTCTTCCTTTTCCAATGGGTTTCATCCTACTATTATTTTTTTTTGGTTTAAAAAATTATCCTGTCGCTGTATTGAAGAACAATTACATCTGATTTTCCAAATTAAAAAAAATTCTTAGAGGGAAATCCATTAATTTTAAATGCAATTATACTTACGCAAATAGTTCTATAATAATAATAATATTTTCTTTATTAAAAAACGGACTACAGTAAATTATACTGTAATATTACAATCATACAATAGAAACCTAGTTATTTGAGGCAAAGTTCAGTTGTTCAGTTCAATTTGAATCACTGAATACTAAAAAGGCTATTACCTCAGATACTTGTAAATCATTATTTTAAGAGTAGCTACCTACTTCATAATATACAATTACTGTAGCTACAGTTATATTCAATTACATTCCTTATAATAGACAGATAATATAGACCTATTAAAATGGTTTCAAGATAACTATCATTTGGCAAGAAAATCACATAATGTTTATTCATTCCAACAAAACAAAGAGGAAGTTATTTTAGCAAACTGTAATAGATTGATTATATGTACTTCATGATAATTTATTAACAATAGATAAATATTTATCTCCCAAGATTATGTTATTTACCAATCAGCATTAAAATAGTTATTTTACAATAAGATAAGATTCATTTTGACTAAGATTAGTTACTTAGAAAAATTTGGCCGTACTATTAGCGAAAATGGTTTGTGGTGGTGGGAACAAACATGTCGACGAAGATGATAAATTGTTTACTCTCAAATTTTCTCAGACAAAAAAACTATTATTACTGGGAACTGGAGAGTCTGGAAAAACAACGATTATCAAACAAATGAAAATTTTGCACATCAATGGCTTTTCCAATCAGTAAGTACATCATTCTAAATTTGCTTAAACACACTACTGTGTTTAAGTCATTACACTGTTTGCCAAGGGACTATATCTTTACAGCAGAAATTAAAGCCATTTTTAGACATTTGTTGTCACATATTACGTAATCTTTACGAGGATAGTTAAATCATAAAATTCATATTCCATATTAAAATTCATGATTTTGACCAGACATTGCGAGAAGATGAAAATAAGAATAGACTCGAGGAGGGATTTAACCTTTTTAGAGACATTTATTGCAACAGGTACTTATTATTCAATACGATCACTTAGAAGTTTGGGTTCAACCCCGCCATTTGCAAAACAAATTTTCAGTAATTTATCCTCTATACGTTTCTCATTCATGAACTAAACTGGCCACTCTTGCTGCTATTATTGTGATGATTTAAAACACAATACATTATTTGAACTTAACTGACTCGGTAATTATTAATATCTGATGGGCCAATTTTAGAGAAAGGAAAGAAAAAATTCCATTTATTAAGCAAAACATCCATGAATCTATTTATGACATAGTATACCACATGGATAAAATCAACCCTCCCATAGAAATAAATACGGAAGAGGCCAAGAAATCTATTGAATATTTATTAAAGATTGGGCCGGATGAACCAACTGAGTACACAGACGTAAGTATCATTCAAAACAAAATGAAATTATACATGATATATACATGAAATTAAAAAAAAATCATGTTAACAGAACAAAAAAAAGGAATTAAAGTTAACAGTTCTTAGTAGCTTCATCAAAAGCTCAGTCAACCCATAGTTTGTTGAGTGAAAAGGTATTTTGAATGGCATTCAGCATCCCTGGGCTCCAGCCCCTAAAGCCCCCCCCCCCTTAGTCCGCCTCTGATCGTGATATACGCAATCAAATGGTTTTGTGAAATCTGTAAATATAATGTTTATTCTCATAAATAATTAGAAAATTTGTTGTTGATCTGCGAAATGTAATGCTGTTCCGACTTAATAATGGATTGGGTGTCCCAAGAGAGTTTTCTTGATATAAGACAGTCTGATAACTTTGGAATTTTAGAATGCACACATGTTGCTTGATAATTAATTAGTTACATCATCCTTAGCATCCGATTTGAAAACAGGTGATAAGAAGCTTTGTTTCCAAAAATCAGGAAATACACCCGTAAGACCCGTGTCCAGTGATCAATTAAAAATGAAGTGTAAAGAAAGCATTAACTAATATACGTAAAAATACAGTTTTTTTAGTAAGTACAGTGGTATTCCCTCAGGTCCAATTGACAGCTTCCAAGGAGCTGCGTAACTGAGTTTATGATTTCTATTTTTAAATCAAATGTAACAGAACTGTGATGTATACTATTATCAAATATAGAATCAGCAGGAACAGAAACTGTAATATTGCTGTTGCACGTTCTAAAAGAGGACGTTGTAAATAAGTTGAATGTAAATAAGTTTCTTAATCAGGTTTTATCCGTTTTATAAATGTTTGTCATTTTCAAACAGATTCTTTTTTAGGAGTACTTCGATCATGTAAAAACTGCTTGGGCAGATCTAGGTGTACAGCAAACCTTTGAAAGATCCAACGAGTATCAACTTATTGATAGCGCAGCACAGTATGTACTTTATTGCAATTTTCTCAAGTTTAAATATTAACTCCCAAGCCAGCATCAGATTATAAAAGTAGCTTCTATAATATTTATGCTTAACTATTACCTCAATGCTATAACAGATGATGTTCAAGTGTAATAGAGTTACTACCATAACTATTATAGAAGATACGTTTATCGTCTGACCAGCTTTTATGTTGAATTTGTTATCATTCCACACCTAATAGTAGGCATTGATTGCTTTTTAGTTTCCTGAATCATATAGATGAAATTAGAAAGCCAGATTACATACCCACCACCCAGGATATCCTGTTCTGTAGAATTATGACAGTGTCTATTTCAAAAATAGAATTTCAAATCCCGGTACCAAAGAAATATGGTGGGGGTATGGCAGAATTCTGTATGTATGATGTGGGAGGGCAACGAGGGCAAAGAAAGAAGTGGCTGCAAGTATTTGATGGCATACAGGCTATATTGTTCTTAATTGCCGCAAGTGATTTTGACCAGACATTGCGAGAAGATGAAAATAAGAATAGACTCGAGGAGGGATTTAACCTTTTTAGAGACATTTATTGCAACAGGTACTTATAATTATTATTTAATCCATATATCTAATTATGATTCAACATTTTATGAGCATATTATTAGAATAAACAATATTTCTAGATTTGTGCGAGAGGCTGGATTAATAGTATTTTTGAATAAGCAAGACTTACTGAGAAAGAAGATCGAACAGGGGAGAAAAATTGACAAATACTTTCCCGAATATTCTAATTATAGACCAAGCGAGAAGGAAGATAATTCTAAGAATGAATATGACAGAGCGAGACTTTTTATGAAACAAAAAATTCTAGTAAGTGTGAGGATAGTAAATATGGGAAACGGTCATAATGACTTTAATTTTCAGGATATTGCTCAGGTGCCTCTAACTATTGAACATATTGGCTTCTTACCAGGGAAAAACATACTGGAAGAACTACCCCCGAGGGATGTATATATACACTTTACCATAGCTACTGATACCGATAATATTAAAAGAGTGTTTGAAAGTGTTCATGATATTATTTTAAAGAGTATAATACAAGAGGCTTTATATTAATTACTTAATATTAATATTTATTCATTCATTCGCATTTTTTTTTATAATGGTAACAACTTTCTTAATTCTAAAAATATTGACTTGTCTCTTCATGTATGCTATTGTGATTGTATTTATGTACCGGTTTTAAAATTTTAGCACTTTTTTCTTCTGGAAATGTCTTTACTGAATTAATAGAAATTGATGCTTACTGAATGCGGGCATTTCGTCAATGACACAAGCACTTGTTATAGGAATGTCATTTGTTTCAGAGTTACTATTAGTAACAACAATACTAGGTAGTCTTTTAATTTTTATAGTTATTATTGTTAGGCACCCTATGGCGGGTTACACAATATTAGCAAGTTAATAAAGTAGTGTTAAGTTACCGGGTGTTTAAATTATTGGATTCATGAAAAGTACTATCTGTGCACAGGGTGCAAACACGTAACAATTTGGTGTTGGAAGTGGATTTAAACAGAAGAGATCTGAAGTGTTGGAGAAGCTTGGATAGTCTTCTGTTCAAAAATTATTGGTAACGTGGAGTTTTAACTTGCTGGACAGTATTTAAGCACCGGTTTAAGGACTACTTTTGTGTCGATTAGTGACATTCTATTCGGAAACCGCGATACATACGTAAATTTCGTTAATGTCGGGCTGTAGTTAGTAAATAAAAACTAATAAACATTTTCGTAAATATTGTAAAACATTATGTTGGAAACCATTGCAGATAACTTTCAATAAGTGACATAATAATAAAACCATTTAGTGCTGTTTCAAGACTATTTATAGAACTTTTAGTCATCGTGTGTTAATGCCAACAAGAAGCATGGCGAATAAACAAATCCAGTTATGCAGTTGTTTGTTACAATATGTTATAGTTAGTAGATTGTGAGTGAATCGAAAATTAGTGTAAATTATAGCTAGGATATTATATACACTTTATTTATTTTAACTTTTACTTTATTTTGTTTTGCTTTTTTTCCTGTTTACTCTATTTTTGAGACACAATTTAATTTTTTTCATATGTAACATATAATTTACATGTTAACTGTATTTATTATGTTGAATACAAATTCTGTTTTCTTATAGTGGAAGAAAACATTGTCGAACTCGCAACATTGTCTCCTTTTTTGAACAAGAAATATTATTATTATGTTATTCTGTGTATCCTCTGATTATAGAAAACATTAAGATAAAAAACTAACAAGGAATAATGTTTCTTTGAAGGTTTGAACCCATACACGGTTATCGGCTATTATCTAATAAAAAAAATACTTTAGGGTGTACAGTAATTATAAGTACTTACCTAATACTTAAAATAATGTGGCTACACAAACATAAATAAATCATTATATTGAATGAAAAATAACATATTAAGGTGCAAATTTTTGCAAAAAAAGAGTGAGCCGTATTAAATACTTAAAATACTGTAAAATAATCTATTGAAATATGTAGGTATCTGTGGTATATGTTACCTTGACTTAGGGTTGGGGTAGATTAAATAACTACACACACTTTTACTTAACCCCTATATATTACAATAGTTACTCATTACTTAGTACACTTGAGCTGCTTGAGCACATCGCACACATGCCCTGTTCGCTGTGTATCCCACACCTAAAACTACTATTTTAGTTGCGCAGTGACATGCGCTATAATTTACCTATATGAACTCAATATTCAATTTAACTAAAGGTACGTTAATACATTACAATTCCTCCCCACTTATTTTACTACAATATTTATTATATATCTAATTACATTTTGATAAAACTATCTATACATTTATTTTATTTACAATAATTATTTACAATCAAAAAGTCGCTTGAAATCTTTCAGGTCTTTTACGATCTCTTTTTGTTTTTAAAAACGAAGGTGAACTAACCCTGGAACTACCCGGTTGTTCTATGTTTGTTGAAGATACCGAATTAGGTATATCTTCTTGCCCTTCCTTTACTTGTACATTACATATTGTGGTGTCTTCAACATCAGTAAGCAATTCACGACTGTTATGTTGATCAAAAATATCAACGTTACATGCTTTAGGTTTGTAAATCTGATTTTTGTGACGTTTCCAAATAATGTCAGTATTCGGAATCTTAACATCATAACAGTTTTTGCCTAATATTTTTAAAATTATTGCCTGCGTCCAGGTTGGTTTGTAATTTCGAAAATCTCGCACCATGACTTGATCTCCTATTTTGAATTTTCGATATATTTTACCCTTGAAATACGCTTTTTGTTTTTGTTGTACCGCTGCTAATTTATTTTTTATTTCCGAAATTGGTTTATTTTTGCGGATTTTTATGTTACCAGGACGTAATAAATCTAATCGTGTTTTAAGTGGTCTACCTATTAAAAGTCTAGCAGGTGTTTCACCCGTACTACAGTGTTCCATATTTCTATATATTATTAAAAAATTATTTAATGTTCTTTGTGATATATTTTGAGAATTTTGAATATGTGACATAATATTGTAATTATTATTTTCTGCAATATGTTTCAAAATAAATTGTTTTGCCGTTTTGACTGAATTTTCCGCGGCTCCATTAGCTTGTGGAAAATATGGCGGAGACGTGATATGTCGGATTCCATTCATTGTAATGAATTGTTGAAACTCGTTCGAAGTAAATGATCTACCATTATCAGTAGTTATACACTTAGGTAAACCGAACTTCGCAAATAAATCACTCAACATATTTATAACAGTATTAGAGTTAATGTTAGGAACTAAATATATTTCCAGCCATTTAGATAACGAATCTAAAATTACTAAAAACATTTTACCTTGGATCGGTCCCAAGAAATCTAGGTGAAGTCGTTCCCAAACAGCTGATGGTATTGGCCATGGTTCTAGAGAACTCTTTGCAGGATTTTGTTTAAATTTTGAACATACAGAACAAGATTGAACTGTCGTTTCAATTTCATTATTTAACGACGGCCACCACACATAAGATCGGGCTAAAGATTTGGTCTTAACTATGCCTAAATGTGAAGAGTGGAGTTCATTTAATATGTTTTGTCTAAATTTTTCTGGAATTAATACTCGGTGACCCCATAATAAAATATCACCTTCAATATTAATTTCACTTTTTCTACTGGCATATGGCTTAATTTCTGGCTCTACTGACATTGGCCAACCATTTCTTACATATTCAAAAATTGTATTTAAATTATTATCATTTTTTATTTCTTCTCTAATCATTTTAATATTTATAGGCAAGGAAGATTCAATTAAATAATTTAGTGAATAATTTATTTCATCCTCTTCAGTCGAATATTCAAGAGGTAATCGTGATAAAAAATCTGCATTATTTTCACTAGATTTTACATAGTAAATATCAAATTCATAACCTGAAAGAAAAAGTGCAATTCTTTGTAATCTATTGGCTGCCATAATTGGGATGCCCTTTTTGGGTCCAAAAATAGCAACTAACGGCTTATGGTCAGTATATAAATCAAATTTATTTTTATATAAATACTGGTGGAATTTGGTTATACCAAACTTCAAACTTGTTGCTTCCTTATCTATTTGTGAATAACGTTTTTCTGCTTCGTTTAGCGTCCGCGATGCAAAAGCTATAGGTTTCTCTACTCCTGAGGGATATATATGTGATAGAATTGCTCCCATTCCATATTCAGAAGCATCTACGGTTAGTTTTAATTTTACATCTGGCTTAAAGTGTGCTAAAACTTGCGGTGACACTAAAATTTTTCGAATTCTGTCATACGATTCCTGACAATCGTCTGACCATACCCACGGCGTCTCCTTTTTTATTAATTTATACAACGGATATAAAATCTCGGGTACATTCTTGATAAATCGGTGGTAATAGTTAACCGCGCCTAAAAACGACTTTACTTGTTTAACATTTCTAGGTACAGGTGTCTTTAATATCGCGTCTACCCTTTTTGTCGACTTTTCTAAACCTTTTTTACTTATTATGTGTCCTAAATATTCTATATTATCTTGGAAGAAGGAACATTTTACCTTTTTTACCGTTAATCCTACTTCCTTCAACGCGTTTAAGACTTTTATTAAGTTATTCATGTGTTCGTCATAATTTTTACCCGTAATTAGAATATCATCCAAAAATATGCAAGTATCAGGTATATGACCTAATATCTGTTCTATTACTCTCTGGAATTGACCTGGCCCTGAAGAAATCCCGAACGGGAGTCTTGTATAACGAAATAGACCCCTATGTGTTGAAATGGTAGTCAACAAGCTTGACTCCTCGTCTAAAAGAAATTGTTGATATGCGCTAGTCAAATCGATTTTTGAAAATTGTACACCATTTCTCATTTTTGTAAATAATTCCTCTATTCTAGGTAGCGGATATCTATCTACATTTATACAAGGATTTAGGGTGATTTTATAATCTCCACATAAACGAATTCCATTATTTCTGAGAATTGGCACAATGGGTGTGCCCCACTCGCTACTATCTACATTAACTAGAACCTTATTTTCAATCAGTCTATCTATTTCTGCGTCAACTTTCTCCTTAATTGCAAATGGTATCGGCCGGGGTTTAAAATATTTAGGAACTGCATTTTCTTTTAACTGGATTTTTAATTCATATTTGTTAAAGGTTCCTAGAGTATCGTTAAATACTTCTGGAAACTTGTTTATTAGTATATCAACATCTCTAATATTAGTATTATTTTCTATAAAATTAATTTCTCTGAATTCCAAATTAAATTTAGAAATAAAGTCTCGTCCTAATAATGGCATTTCATTACCATTTCTAATTACATAAAATTTCAACATCTCCGTCCGACCACCATATTTTAATTTTAAATTGATTTTTCCTAACGGCGAAATACTGTTTCCTATATAACTTAGAAATTTGAAATCAGTTTCCGTCAATGGTACATCCCTAAATTTCTCTAACCACACTCGTTCATTGATTACTGATGCTGCGGCACCCGAATCAAGTTCAAATATACATGGCACATTATTTAGCAAAACATTTACTAAAATTGGCTTATTGTTGTGGCAAGTTAAAGAAAATAATTCTAAACAGTTATCTTGTAATTTTTCATCTAAAGTAAAATTTGAGGTAAAATTATCATTTAATATTTCGTCATTATCTGAAAATTCATCATCTATATAATTTAATGAACGCTTTTTATCACAAACTTTACTTAAGTGTCCTTTAATGCCACAAAGGTTACACGAATATTGTTTATACCTACAATGAATAGTTAAATGGCTGCGATCCCCGCACGCTCGACAACACTCATTCACTTTAGTCATACCTCTAACCTCATTTCTCTGCTGCTGTGAAGAAGAAGAAAACCTGGAGGACGTGGACTGTCCTGGTCCCGCTGCTCTCTGGTTACCGCGTGACCTAAACGGTGGTTGTCTCCCTCCGCCTGCGCCTGTCGATGTCGCTGCTGGCTGCCGTTGATGCCCCACAGGTGGACCTGTTCCATACTGTCTCCTCTGTTTGTGCATATAATTCATCTCCGCTTCTTGCTTTATTGTCACATTATTTCGGTTTATACCAAATCCCATTTGTGCACTTTCCGTGTTGATGGCGATTTCTAATGCCCTTGGCAATGTCAATTTTTCATCCTCGGCGAATAACTTATCTCTCACTTTTCCTGCTTCGAGGCCCATTATAAATTTATCACGTAAACATGTGTCCAAAAAAGTTCCGAACTTGCAGTACGTACTTAACCTTTTTATACGAGCCAGATACTCTTGGTAACTTTCTGTTCGCGTTTTTTGTGCTTCATAAAATTTGTACCGTTCCGCAAAAACTATACGTGCTGGCATGAAATGTTTATCCAACTGTTCAATAATGTCTTTAAATGTACAATCCTCGGGATCTTTCGGAACGACAAGATTTTGTAATAATCTATATGCGTCTTCTGATAAGGCATTTAACAGAACTGCTCGCTTGATTGCGTCGTCTACTATTTTGTTTATTATATAAAACTGATCAAGTCTTTTATAATATATAGTCCAGTCTTGATTGAACGGATTAAACTCACTTACCACGCCGATATTGCTCTTTTCCGCCATAGTTGCCCTGCTTCGTTATTCACTTTCGCGGCAAATCACTATTATTCATCACTGTATCCTTGTATCCTCGTCGCCACTGTGGTATATGTTACCTTGACTTAGGGTTGGGGTAGATTAAATAACTACACACACTTTTACTTAACCCCTATATATTACAATAGTTACTCATTACTTAGTACACTTGAGCTGCTTGAGCACATCGCACACATGCCCTGTTCGCTGTGTATCCCACACCTAAAACTACTATTTTAGTTGCGCAGTGACATGCGCTATAATTTACCTATATGAACTCAATATTCAATTTAACTAAAGGTACGTTAATACATTACAGTATCTATCCTGTCTTTGCAGGTATCTTTTAAAACAATAAATAGTTTCTTCACTTAACATTTATTAAAGACTTAAAGAAGGAAAATAAAAATACAGATTTGATATTATAAGGAATTGGAATAATTCTTACTTTAATAAAGACCATTTCAGCTGTTCTTTTGCAGATTGAAATACCTATAAATAAATAATCATTTAATTTCTAATAAAATATATTGTAGGTCAGTAATAATTCTAAAATTATACTCATATTCATTCATAAATATAATTGGGCAACTTCCACAATGTGACATTTATTTGCGCGATTGTTCTACCAAAACATTGAATGTATTGCATTAGTTACCTGGGCCACTGTTTGTTCCCCAATTGGAATATCATCATTTCTTAAGGCCACTCTTGATACAACAGAACTTGAGTCAGCATCGATAATAATTCTAAAATGTTATTAGTGTATTTATTTAATTAGTAAATACAGTAAGATATTACCCTCCATCACAAATCTCATCCATTGCCAGCATAACTATATCAAGTGATTCCAAAACTGCTCGCTTCTCCACATTTTTTCTTAGAATCTGATTCACCGAGTCATATAGACAGTTTAGGACACTCATTAGGATAAGCTGAAAACCATAAATAATTTTATAACAAATATGCTGCATATTTAATGAAATTAATTAACTGAAATGCCTTGAATCCTTATTTTCTTAAATTTCTAAACGTAGGTATTCTAAACGAATGTAAGTATACATAAATTAATATATTACCTACCTCATTTTCATGTGAGCTTCCCATAACATAAAAAAATAAATCTACATTGCTTCTATAAACACTAGTGAGTCCATCTAACATAATAATTTCTGCATTAGCTCGATGTGTCTTGTTGAACAAGTTTTTCTCAAATGTTCTCTGTTCCTTTGGCGTGGGAAATATATTTTTGTCATAGTATTTAGCCAATATTCTATTTCCATCATTATCAAGTATAGCAATACCCTTAAGTGTATTTAACGTTGGTTGCTGAAAAAAATTGATACAAAAATCTATAAAATAATAAACTAATAAAAAAAAAGTGGAAAACAAATAATACCCAGTTCCTTTATGACTTTACAGTATTAATATTATAATGAGAGGTTATTGAGTAATACTCACTAACAATGATCCTTCCATATTTTGTATGTTACTTAATAAAGAAATAAATATGGAAAACTAGTAATACTAAATACTACGTGGCTAGCACAAGCACAATTGTTTTCAATTATTTTAATATAACTGTGGACTGGACTGTGTTAGTTTTGTCGGATTTCTAGGTTAGTTCATCTCAGTGTTGCCAACCTTTAAAATTGCAATTATGGTACAGGAATACCAAAATTATGGTACATTGTAAAAAAAATTATGGTATCATATTATGGTACCTAAATTAATATATACAAGACCTGAAATAAGGATATAATTTTTTGTATAAAATAGATTTTCATTAATGTCAAAATTAATATCTGGATGCATCACTCAAGTCTTTATTTGAACATTTTTTAACTTGCTAACTACAACTTAATGACAGACAACATTTGGTTGAATTATTTATTAAAAAATATTTAATTACAAATCAAAGGTTACAGTAACTTCAACTTCAGATTCACTTGTGATAATATTATCATTAGTATCATTATATAAATTTGACTTATTATAGTCATGCTATTTAACATTTTTTTGATGGGTCAAATGAATAACAATTGACTTGATTTTTCACTTCCTGCGAAGCAAGCAATACGCCATTGATTGTGGGTGTTATTTGTCTGTTTCTTAAATGTGTTTTAATCAAGTTCACTTTGGAAAATAATCAGTATCATATGTACTATTTGTATCACTATCACTACCCATTTTAATAAAATTAAACAGCGTACCTAACCATACAAATAATCATAAAACTATTTTTATCTACAGAAATATCGATCATACATAATCCCATCTCTGATCACGTCACTGAGCAATTGAGCATACAGTTACCATAAATTACAGATCACACTGACCACAGAAATACCATAATGGTATGGTATGGTACAAATACCATAATTATGGTACGGTTGGCAACATTGCTTCACTGTTCTCTGTTCTTCTTCTCATATTGGCTCTTGGGCTTGACTATTGACTCTGGCCCGTAGCATTTCATTTATTTAGCTATCTTCACATGAAATTGTTGGCCATGTGATGCAAGGATTATAGACTATAATTATAGACTATATATAGACTATATGGATTATAGACTATAATCGTTGGACGTTTATTAGTTAAAACAAGGTCACAGAACATAGCTCAAGAACTCATGCAAGCATTAACAAATAAAACAGCAAATTTCTATAAGAGTTGGAGTGTACAAACTAATCCCACAAAAACGCAAGCTACCATGTTCACTACTAAACATCAGCGTCCATTATAAGGCAAAAAAATTGGTGACATAACTAACAGTACAGTATATAGTATATAGCACAGACCATATATAGCATATAAAGCGTACCTACGACCAATACTATCATACGCCTCCCAGTGTGGTCCCCCCTAATATCTAGGCCAGCACAACAAAAAATAGAAGTACTTCAAAATAAGGCGTTTAAGAGCTGCCACAAATCATCTTAGACGCACGCTCACAGAATCCCTAAAAAATCAAATCTCGCTAGCGCTCGTTCCGCAGAAATCTGCTCGTTACTCGTTACACAAAATAGTACTTTTCCCAAACGGTTACATAGATAAACAGAATCGCTATTCTGTGACCACAAAACAATATTATTTTCACTGGTCGGAAATGAAAAAAAATCTCAGTCGATAACGAAAACGATCATCACAAAACACTTCTACGTGATCATGATAATGTTTCGTGATCTACACAAATATCACAGATCAGAGATCTTATTCTGTGCAAATGTCATCAGTCACCATCTTTCATTTCCCCTTCCTGCGGTTTTCTTTTCCGTCTAAAAGGACGTTAACAATCCATCCTAAAAGGTAATTATGATTTATTTAAGTCATCCCTGGATGTTTTATATTGGAACTCTTTTCAAAATGTTCATTAGTATGTTTTGTGTGATAATTCATAAATATATTTGTTACATCTTTTTTGATACAATCATTTTTTGTTTTGGTTTAACCCCACTACTTAAGAAATGCCGGATTTACTAATAATATTGTTTGAAGAACATTCAGTTTCAAAACTGGATGGTAATAGAACTTATATTCTTTTTCCTAAATCTAAATACCTACTAGAAAGAATATGCGCTGGTAGTGGTAGTGGTAGTGGTTTGCGTTAATTTTACGTCATGTTTAGTGATAAAAGTCACGAAATCATATACTATTACTTCATTAGAATTTCAATGCCAATAAATTATTTAAGCCATTACTAATAATAATAATCTAAATAATCTCTACTGTAGATAAAGATGCCAGAAATGACCGAAGTTGAAAAACCTGTTGTGGCTGAAGCCAAGCCCGAACAGAGCGAATCTTCCACAGACAGTGACTCAGATGAAGAAATTCCCGAATTGGAAGATGCCGGTACAGCCAATGCTGGATCTGCGGCATTCCCAGGAGCTGCAGCTGCTGGATTGCCTATTGATATGGTGTCCAAAGCTAAACAGTCTAGGGGAGAAAAAAAGGCCAGGAAGATTATGTCCAAGTTAGGACTGAAACCAGTAAGTGATAGCCTAAGTATGGATAAGAAAGGCTGATTTAGAAATATATCTTAGTTTTTGTGTCTGTAGAGTATTACATATATAACAATGGTTTAAATTTATTGATGTAATTTCTGAATAATTGAGTAATTTTATTACGCAATTATAATATTGGATAGTTAGTTATTTCCACCATAAATTTACTATAGGAAATGTGAGAAAATGTATTGTACATGTGTTTTTACATGATGAGCACTACCAAGGTTTCGCAAATAATCTCTGAATTATTCATGATTAAATTCTTGGCAGACTGATGCAGCATATAATATGAGTCTTAGAACTAATAATTTTTCCAGTAGTCAATAAATATTCATTTCCAGGTCCAAGGTGTCAGTAGGGTAACAATCCGCAAGTCAAAGAACATTCTTTTTGTCATAAATAAACCGGATGTGTACAAAAACCCGGTTAGTGACACATACATTGTTTTTGGAGAGGCTAAAATTGAAGATCTTTCCCAACAAGCCCAAGTTGCAGCTGCTGAGAAATTCAAAGAAGTAAACCCGGCTGGTGATGGTGCTGCTGGTAATACAACCACTTCTGTAGCTCCTATTGCAGAGGAATCTGAAGACGAGGAGGTTGATGAATCTGGGGTTGAAGACAAGGACGTTGATCTTGTCATGGGTCAAGCAAATGTAGGTCGAGCCAAGGCTATTAAAGCCCTTAAAAATAACCAAAACGATATAGTGAACGCTATTATGGAACTTACAATGTGAGTTTCTAATTTATTCGACTTGTTTTCTCTCGTTACTTCATATTTTTGTCATCATTCATTTTAATATTGGGACAACACTATATAAGACTCCAGTGTACATAATTATATTATAATAAATCATTAGCCATTTAAGTGATGTCCTTATTTTTTTTCGTAACCTTTATAAATCTTTTTGCACGAACAAGCCTTTTTTGTTTGCTTACCGTGTTTGTTTCGGGAATGGTAAGTATAATGGGCTTTTTCACTAAATTCTTGAATCTCAAAACAAATATGTTTATTTGAGAGCTAACTTGGTTTATAATACAAATTTCAGGTTAATAAAAAAAATATATTTATTATAATATAGCAATTTGAATACTCGTTTGTCCTTGAGACAGTGACATCACATAGCCTGGAATTAAGTTGGCAGCATTATTTGTCAGATTGCTTAAATAGTATATACCCACAGCTGTAGTTGTTTACGCTTAGTTTTTTGTTTCTGTACATTATTATAAGAAGATGGAGCCAGAGTATTCTAAAGGAAGTGCAGAAAATTTGCCGAAAGTTGATTTTAGCATGGTGTGCGAGTTTTACATGTCAAATTTAGATTATTTATCAGCAGGTCAATTTCAACAGCAACTGTCAAAAAGCAGGGAAGCAACTTTTTAATATGGTACTAATACACCGTTGTCTCATGTTCAAGGTTGTAGGCTCTGTGACATCACTAAGGAAGAATGTGTGACGTCATGTATAAGTGCGAGCTTTATTTCCGCACTTTTGAAAAAAAAAAGCGATAGAAATGGTACTGAAAAAAAATCCGGCGCGACTTTCTCAACATTTGAAATGTGCATTCTTGATACTTAATATACTATAGCTGAGTTCATTGTGGTGTGATTGTGTATTTGTCAGACTGCCATAGCGTCTGACAAATGTAGGAAAAGTAAACCCACACGCAAAGACTCGGAACGTATCCGAAGCATTTGTTGCCTACGTAGGATATGGCTCACGTATGTGCTATATTTTTCGTAAATTTGTCAGAGTCTAATATACTATCTCCTTTCTTACAACAATAAGCCCAGAAGTCGGTTGACAGTAAATTATCATGGGAAAAGCTTGAATTTCAGTAATAATGAAAACCTGATTTAATATCATTGGCCACAATTATTAATGATTATATGATGCAATATTAGAAACATGATTTCTTTAGTCAGAAGTTACTCACTTTACTTCCATTTAACACCAAAACGCTGCACCTTTCTCAACGCTTGCTAACCCCCCATTATCTCCAGAACGTGCTAATAATTTAATTAGCGCATGAACTTAAAAGACAGATGCAGTTTTGTCGTCCAGTTGGAACCTCTTCTCTGTTTTGTATTCTACACAAAAAGTTCTAAACCAACCCCAGGACTACTAAATTATTAAACATGATTTGTAAGTATTTAATTTTTCATTAACCTGTTAGACAAAATTAAAAAACATTAGAGACTGTATTCCGGATATAATTTTTTCAATCTTTTCATTTCTCTATAATATGAACTTTGTAATTAATCATTTTATACAAAAAAATAAGGCATTGATGAGAGTTAAAAATGTATTATAAGTTTTAACAATTTTATTTTGGGAAATTATTACATATTAAAAATGTTGTTTTTAGATATTGACCAAATTAATTAGCAATACATAACTACTGACTAATATTAATACATAACTACTCACACTGGCACAACGGCAAATAAAGGAAGCTATTTTTGAACTAGAAAATATTGAAAAACTTGACTTACGGTAATACTTTTATGTAAATTTACTGGAATTTCTTTTTGCAGTGAAATTTGTTATTTTATTAAAACAATTTTACAGGTACTTTTTTATATTTTTTACACCTTAATTTAGGAAATATGGGTTTGTGTTATTGGTATTGGGTATTTATGGTATTGAGTATTTATGTAGAATAGAAACAAAAACTAACATGCAGTTTTTAAATAAGAAAACGTATTTAAAAAAATTAAGAATCTAACTTTTTAATCATCAATATAACATAATATAATCGATAGATGCGCAACACCTATTGCTGAATGTGCCTGTTCATGTATACGACTGCTGCTAATGAAACAAGATCTGGAACAACTGACGTATGACCGATCCACTGTAGTTTGTATATTACGTATATATCGGAAGACATAAAGCTGTGAAGTTGATCAGGCAAATATGCAATCAGTTAACTCAAATATAGCGGTTTAGTCGGAGGACGTATATATATGAATTTATAAGTAAATAAAAAAAATTAATAATGTTGGCGGATGTGTCATCAGAGTAAGATAATATATCAGGATATCTGCCAACCTTGAGAGACGTCTATCTACATAAACATTTAACCTTTGGTTCATTCGTAAATATTAAATAAATTTTGGAGAATATTGTTCAAAGAATTTTAAATGGAGCATTGGAAACAATTATAAACTGGTATATTTTTGTACATTAATCCACTACTATGCATCTCTAATGTGAAGTTATACTATATCTTGAAGTTTTTGTCGACTTTTAGACAATGATTGACAAACCTAAAACAAAATTGAATTACAAATTAACCGATCACAATCTGAGGAAAGTCAGCATCCGCAGTTGTGAATACTTTACCTGCTCATTTCAGAGGTGGTTATCTTACATTCAACTCTTGGTTTATACCAGTTTGCATCAGTTAGGGATTCAGCTAATACAGGATCACTTTGCCACCAGCCATAATCCATTGATGTTGCTCCTGGTTTTCTATACATATCATAAGGGCCTACAGAAATTAAATATGTGATACTGTGTTACCGTATATGCTTTATTTTATGACCTACAAATAAAAATATTTAACAATTTTTGTTCTCTCAAGTAATTTCGTGCTTTTTTAAAGAAAATATGAATGATACTCTCATGCATTATGGAGGAGACTCTTAATATTGTTATTAAACATATCTCATGTAGTGAAAATGCTCGTTTTAAAGTTGGTCTATTTAAAAATTATTGTTAATAATGTGGCGGTTGTGTTATAATCTGTATCTCATTATTATACAAATTTCAGAATATAATTATAATTGGAAATGAATATATTTTAAAATATAACAATTTCCTTTAGGATAAGTGATCACAGCGTATTTTATAGCCTAATAGTACAGTTTATGCTGTGTTTAGGAAAATATGTTAGAAAAGCATGTTTAGGAAAATAGTAAATTAAATAAAATTATTATATTGTTCTATAGTAAGGTGATTATGCTTTGGTGTATAAGTTTTTCAAATACGTGTACAATGTAAATGTTAAGCTATTTTGCTTCTCAAAAGTTGAGAATAATCGGAAGTAATTATATATTTACCAACAGGCTTAAAAAGATATTTTGTTTTCATGCGAGATAGTCTGTCATAGGATTTATAAGCATAACCATCAGTGTAACCAATATAACAATCCAATTCTTTAATTCGATCACAAAAACTTTTCCTTGGATCACCTATATAAAAGACAATATAGAAACATAGACATTAAAAAAAGTGTATAACTACATTACCAATTTCTGCTATGTTAAGAGGTGGTATTTCAGGCTCCTTATAATCTGTACGCATAATATCTTTTATAGGGTCACTAACTCCAAAAGATGTAAGGCCGAAAAACTCCATTATTAAATTTTTTAGGTGGATATATGACAAATTATACAAAAGGACAGTTCTAAGCACAGATAGTGTGATTGTATAATATAGTGAAAATGCAGTGAGTTAGTATACAGGTAGGGAGAGGACACGGTATACAATTTCTCGATGCTTTTTAAATTTCCTTATCTGTCTAAGCTACCTTGCCAGACCCACTGTTATTGCAGTGGAATTCTTGGTGTCTCTATTTTGTCCAATTCAGATATGAAAGGAAATGATGGTTTTTATACTATGATATAGAAAATACACCAATGTCAAGTTCAAATTTTTTAACATCTTATTGTGATGCCACATCTGAGTTTGGATTTATCTTGCAACCGTCCGTACATTGGTCGTGTATGAACCAAACCATAGAGTTAATTATCATACAATCAGCTTGTGGCATAGGGTTGATATATATATATATATATATATATATATATATATATATATATATATATATATATATATATATATATATATATATATATATATATATATATATATATATATATATATATATATATATATATATATATATATATATATATATATATATATATATATATATATATATATATATATATATATATATATATATATATATATATATATATATATATATATATATATATATATATATATATATATATATATATATATATATATATATATATATATATATATATATATATATATATATATATATATATATATATATATATATATATATATATATATATATATATATATATATATATATATATATATATATATATATATATATATATATATATATATATATATATATATATATATATATATATATATATATATATATATATATATATATATATATATATATATATATATATATATATATATATATATATATATATATATATATATATATATATATATATATATATATATATATATATATATATATATATATATATATATATATATATACACACATATATATACATATATATATATATATATATATATATATATATATATATATATATATATATATATATATATATATATATATATATATATATATAAAAAGCAGCTCATTTTTGCCCGCACTCAATAGCAAATATAGTTCTGATGCTTGACGGCTGCAAATATACAGAGGGAGTAACAGATTTTTCTTTGTGGGATGAACAACAGTGGTCCGAAATGGAGTGTCTTAAAAATCCCCATGATATGAAGTGGTTTACCATATTGACCAGCAGAAACCAATAATAATAATCACAATAAAGTCACTCCCATTATTTTCATTTTCAAACGCTGCTTTTCGAATCATTCTTATTAGTCCATTATTTTAGACTAAATAAATTAATAGAAAAAAAAACTTTTTTCATCAATTAATTACATTACACAATTTATATGATATAAAAACTTGTCTCGAGATTTACCTATTTTTTAAAAAAAAAATTTTCTTAGGTAAACTTGGGTAAAACACAGGTAAATTTCGCGACAATCTTTTATTTCATATAAATTGTGTAATGTAATTAATTGATTATTATTATTTTTTAGTTATCGTTGGTCATGTTTCTGTCTGTTAATTTCATATGTGTCATTGTTGCATGGTCATTTGCCTGTTAATTTAGTACAGTTTAGTTCTTCAATAAGGAGACTTTCTAGGAACTTTACTCTACTTATTTCAGCTTGAAGCTTAACCTATCTTGAACCTATCAAAACTCTTGAACCTATCAAAACACAGTTCTGGGTTTGATTTTGGAGCTTTCCTTCTCCTATACTGGTTGCAAACCAATGCTATTGACGCCCATCTCGCCAAATTATGCAAGTCATAGTATGAAGCCAAACAAGGCGTACTTTTAAAATTGAGTTGCAAAATTTTACCCTAACAATTTGACCCCAAAACCGTAACTGGCGACTCCAAAAATCCCGGGATAAGAGAATTTCAGATGGATTGAAGCAACTAAGTTTTTTATCGCCAGCAGGCGATATACCCTTGTCGGTCCCTACATTTGTTCGAGCACCACCAAACTACTATCCCTAACCTTTGCCGAGTTATAACGCTTTAAAATTGGTATAGCGGCCATTTTGTTTTCCGCCATTTTTAAATTTTCCCCTTGAACCCTTTCATTTGATATCCATATCATGGGGATGCATAGTCCACCATTTTTTGGAGTCCGCTATATTGGATTTAAGAGTGACGTCTTTTCATTTTCGTATTCTTCTCAGCAAACCCTTTCATTTGATACCCATATCATTGAAGTGCATAAAAAATAACTAGTCTGTCATATTGGATTTAGAATGACTTCATTTTATTTTCGTATTCCTCTCAGTAAACCCTTTCATTTGATATCCATATCATGGAAGTGCATAAAAAATAACTAGTCTGCCATCTTGGGCGGTTTGCCATATTAGACTTAGAATGACGTCACTTAGCTAACCATGCATTGTCATCCAAACTAAACCTGCATGTAATTTCAGCTCCATCGGTTGAGGATAACTGCTTTAAAATTCAGTTGCAAGATTTGACCCGAAAAAACACATACATACTTCAAAAAATTTCAACCAGCATAAGACAGTTTAGCGAAACTATTCACAATCTCTTAGACTATTAATCTCGCAATTAACAATACTTGTACCTACTTGTCTTCCTCGATATGTTTTAAAAACATATCGAAGGCTAATTGTGCCACGTCACAATGTTTGGTTATGTCGGTCCAGAGACGGTTAATTTAGGTATAATATGGGCTTATTTATATGTGAAGTTATAATGACAACAAGATATAAGTACTCATACTTCTGAATGCACTGTTTAACTCACTATTTGATTTACGGGACACCTATAAAACTAATGGCAAAATAATATTCAATTCGCTATGCTGCCGGATTGTGGGGTCGAATATCAAAAGATATGTTAGGTTAGGGCTATATATGTTATGGGCAAGCGCCACACATGAACAGCTGAATAAAATTCTTTGTAAATCCTCGATAATTCATTCTAAATCTCAGTAAATCTAGTAAATCACCGTAATTCTTTCGGGCTGCACACAGTATACACCATAAATCACCAGATATTTACCCCTAGGGACGAAACCAAGATATGTAAGATAAATATAAAGGAAACAATGATGTCAATAATTATATAATTAATTATTTACTGCAAGAACGAAAAAGGTAGACAATATTGAACAGCTAATTGTGTGTAAAAAGTTAACATATTGCAAGAGATTCCATAATAGTATTTCCATCATTTTCATAATTAAAAATTCATAATTGTTTTACTTATAGTGCACAGCTTTAACTTATAGCCTAAGTATATAATATATAGGTATAATCAAAGTATGTTGTTAATTAATTATCTATTATGCTACGTTACAAAATTATTCTAAACCTTAAATCTGCTCATCCAAACTTGATAAAATACACACACACCTGAAAGTTTTGCTTTAAAGATATACAATGTAAGTCATGGTAGTATAAATAATTAATAAATTACAATATCTATATATACAACAATAAAAAAAAGTAAAACCACAACCATATTATCTAGTTATATACAAATTAAAATGTGTCAGTTTTAGTACTCATCGCAGGGTATAATTATGTAAATCGAGTGCTAATAAAGCCTAAAACACTAAAAATCACTTAATTACGAATATATACAAATTAAAACGTATTACCGATATACTAGTTAAATTAATGTAAAAAGATTATACTAAGTAGTAAAGACTGTTTAAAACACAGTAATTGAATTAGGTACTCAACAAATACACAATTATCACTAAATTAAATAAAAATAATAAATGTGTAGCTAAATTTTCTAAAATATTAGTTTTATCACAATTCTTTTAATTGTAAAGCTAAAATAAAAGCTTTAGTTCATTTTAGCTAAAAGCTAAAATAAAATACAAATTGTATAAAGGTCACAATATTAAGTATCAATTACTTATGAAATTAAAAAATAAACACCAATAAATCTAGATCAAATTATATCTAACTGTAGTCAGTTTCAAACCTGTCGTCATGCTCCCAACCTTTACCGCTTTTTGGTGGTTTCTTATTATCCCCCCAATTCCCTGTGTTTTTCTGTTTACTGTTCCACCCGCTAGAATTATTCCTGTCTTTCCAGTTTGGATTAGCCTCATCGTTCCCTTTATTCTTATTAAATCTAGCACCCGAACCCAAGATGGGTCGCCCATGTTTTCCTGAATGAGAAGTCGAGTCCTTATTACGACTTATATTGGAATTTTGACTAGATTGATCAGATCCAAAACCACTACTACTAAAAGATTGTGATGTAGTGCTGAAATCTGACTGCGTATTATTAGATATAGATGGGGATAATATCTGGTCGTTAGTGGAATCGGAGGATGTTGATACCTGGAGAACATTTACATTACTTTGGAAGCTGTCTAACGTTTTACTGCTGTGTGTAGTTTGAACGCTCAAAGCCCCGTGAGTTCCCTAAAGTAAAATAAAGGTGTATTTTATAAAGAAATAAAGAAAGCCATAATAAGCAAATCTCAAAATTAAAAGGGTTTAAAGTAATTTTTTACATCTTGTAAAGTAAAATTTGACCATGATGTTCCACTTGCCCATAATTGAGAAAAAATATTTACATAATTGAAAAATTTGTTAAATGACCAACGTGTATAGTGGAGTAAAATCACGATCGAAAGACGCTTATTTGACGGCTTTTTTTGGAGGTATAACCAGATTAGATCTATACCATATCATTAGATGTTTCTGGTCACATGAAAGTGTCCGATTTTTTTTATATTGAAAAACATCAAGAATTGCGGTATTTTGAAAACTCAATTTTTTGACACATAACACACTTTATCTCAAAAACCATTCTACTTACAGGAACATTTTTTTTAATTTTGAAGTGCGGTTCTTTACGCAGATATTGCAATAGAAAAAAATCCAATTGATGGTTTTTTCGTTATTTAAATGACATAAAAATATTCTGGTCACAGTTTATTGCGAGACATTTTCAACAATCGTAAAACTTTTATATTTGAAGAAATTCTACCATACAGTCCAGGAAGAAAATATAGCAGAAGAACCAAAGAAGTTTCCAGTGAAAACAGCATTTAGTTAGATTTTACAGTTTTTGAGATATCCGTCCACGAAGTTTGAGTCTTGGAGCGTTGGCATGCAAAATAATGTCAATGCATCTATTACTCACAACCCGGGCGCGCTCCGTTGATATTATTGCAATCTTTCTTTATGATTTTCCATAATTTGTGTATCTAAAGAAAAGTGATGGGCAGAAGGATGACTCCAAAAAGATCAGTGGTATTTGTTCATATGCAGATGTCAATTAAAAAAGGTGAAAGGTATAGCCGGGAAGACTCAAACTTTAACCGGTTTTTTGTTTCTGGGTCCAGGAAAATTGGACCGACATGTTTATAGGAATCTTCTAACAATACATTGCCTCACTGGATGGGACACCACCAGTGCCTTCTATAAAATTGGAAAAAAACTGCTTTCCACACGCTAAATAGAAATATATATATATATATTGTCAGAGCTGCACAAAATTCCTTATCTTCCTAAGAAGGAAGCAATCGCACATAGTACAGAATATTCTCCTATTGTACAAAAATAAAAACGCGAATATTAAAGACCCAAATGATTTGAGATAGTTCATGGCAACTACGACTAATAAAACAGCTGCAGAGCTTCATCCAACTGATGAGGCTTTCAAACAACATTTAAACAGGTAGCTAAAATCTTTTAAATACAGCATACTGAGCATACCAACCCTATAATTAATAAAGTTGTATTACAGATGGATTCACCAATTGAGAATATGAAGTCAACTTCTGAAGACACTGGCGAATATGGATGGGAAATGGTAGACAACTCATCGACTCCTATACTAACAACAAGAGGACCTGTGCCAGAAAATCTTCAGAGTGCATTATCAATCTGCTGTTCGGACAGAAGCTGCACAAACAGATGTGTTTGTGTAACACATGGCTTGAAATGCTGCAGCCAGTGCAGATGCAAATCATGGAGCAATAACAATCAATTCGCAAATGAAATGTCTGATTCGGAATCCGAAGAGTACTAAATTGTGAAAAGTAAAAGGAACTCTGAATTCAAAAATCGATATCTCAAAATCTATTACAAATAAATGGTTGTGGTTTCTTTAAACTTTCTAAATTTTCCTGCTATATTTTCTTCGCAGACTGTATGTGAAAATATTTACAAACAAAAGATTTTTTGAGGGGAAAAAAATTGTCAAAATTTCCTCTACCTCAACGTCTTGGCGATAGTCCGCACTTCAAAATAAAAAAAATGCTGTGATAGATGGAGTGGCTTTTGAGATAGAGCGTGTTATGTGCAAAAAAAGTTGCGTTTTCAAATTACCGCGATATTGATGTCTTTTCAATATACAAAAAATTGGGAGAATTTTTCCAATGATATGGTATATTTCTGGTTCTGGAATTTCTCGGGAGTGCGGATCAGAGATCCGCTGCACTTCGGCCCCTTGTGCTTCCTCTGTGAGGGAAATGTCTCCCTAGGCCATCGACCAGTCTAATGTTGTACAAAAGGTGATACTGTTGCCTAGGGGCATTTCCCTCAAATTGGTAATAGAAGAACTAACGTTCCCCCAATATGGATTATCTGGTCGTTGACACGGCGGGATATTCACAAAGTACATGCTCGATCGTTTCATCTTGTTCACATCCTCTGCAGATGGGTGTATCACTTTGTCTCATATTATAGAGGTGCTTCCTTACCCGGCAGTGTCCAGTTACGATTCCTGTAACAAATCGCAGTTTACCCCTAGACATTGCCAGAGAATTCCTCGCCGTCTCTTCGCTGGGATATCTCAGGAGATTTCTGGCCAGCTGACAGCTACTTGTTTCATCCCATAACGTCTTAAACTTATTATGGGTGTTTTCCTTTATTAATTGGAGTTTCGCTGCAACTGGTAGTGTACTTGAAGGACCAGGCCCAAGGATTCTCAGGCTGGCTGCCTTCTTGGAGTCGCAGATTTCTGGGATACCACAGCGTGTTCCTTCCTTTTTCTTTGACCCGTCTGTGAAGACATAGTTTACGGTTTCAACGGTCTCATCTTCACCAGTAGTTTGTATGGTGTCAGGTTTATCAAAGAAAACCCGAGGCGGAATTCCATCTGCACATGCCTGTAAGAGAGGTATCGTTTTGACAGCCTCAGTCCACAGGCGGCTTCTGGTTTGGCCACAGCCTGCGTTTGGTAGTATGCCAACGGATTTGAGGCGAGTCATGGTAGTCAAAGCCACTTCTTCTAGATGTAGATCTAGCGGTGGAAGACGACACAGCATTATTTCCATTGCTCACGTTGGTGCTGTTCGCATAGCTCCGGTTATGCTTAGACAGGCAACTCTTTGCACCTGGCATAACGTGAGTTTTACTGTTATTTGTTGACTCTTGGGCCACCAAACAACAGCTCCGTAGGCCATCATTGGTCTTATGATAGCAGTGTATATCCACAGGACTACCCTGGGTTTCATTCCCCAGGTTTCCCCTATGGTTCTGCGACACTGCTCATATGATATGTAGGCCTTATTTATTCTTCTTTCGAGGTGAAGATTCCAGTTTATATTTCTTTTTATACCTTAGAAAAAAAACCTCAATATCTCTATCCGGTTTTTACTCCGCTAACATGACTTTTATGATCGCTCTGACTTGGCTTTAACATCGCCATTTTTATGCAACAACCAATTTGAAATGACAAAAATCTCTTTCTGCCAACAAACTTTTCATCCAGTTCAACTGAAAGCACATTAACCCACTGATATAGAACCAAATAGGTATTGAACTTGATGCAATAATAAACCACAGCTCAGCTGATCGAGAGTTCATTGGGGTTTGGAACAACCGGTGTAAGGGTCAGAAATATTAAATAAAAATAATTTTAAAATACTGACTATAGCAATATGATACATCCTTTTATTGAGCTCCTGGTAATTGCTGTAATTGCCATAATCCTTCAGTATTTGTATATATAATTTTTTTTTAAATAAAAGTCAGTGTTGTACCATACTGCCCTAATGAAAACTAGCAATAGCTAACGGTATTATATTATCTTGAGTTGAACTTGTTCTGAAAACTATCAAGTTTTTTTTGAATATATGTGTGTAATAAATAGTTTATATGTTGTGTGATATATTAATTCTAATTATTATCACTGTGTTCCTTTCATGCAAATATGTCAATGTCAGTAAGCTCACGGCGGTGTTTCTTTTAGTGTGGACACACCTTCTTCCAAGGGGTTATTCATTCTTGAATTCAGTTGTACACCTCACATGAAATCAGTGAATTCCATAAATGAATTTATGAATTGTAAGTGTTCATTTGATTTCCTAAACTCATAGGAAGTTCATGAATATATGAAAACTAAGAATTCCTACATTCTCTTGAATTCTAATAAAATTATTTGAATGCATTGGCCTTTCTTAACACCTGCCTTCTTAGTTGTTAATACAGTTTTGTAGTTGATGTAAAGTTTATTGCATGTTGTTTTATTGCGTTTCAACTAGGTGTGTCAATCCTGGGATCCTATATAAAAATCTTTCCCAAAAATTGCGTGCGCTAATACCGGGATTTTTAAAACATGTTACAAAGAACAAAAATACACAATTTAAACG
Source organism: Tetropium fuscum (assembly GCA_964058915.1). Classification (NCBI taxonomy): domain Eukaryota; kingdom Metazoa; phylum Arthropoda; class Insecta; order Coleoptera; family Cerambycidae; genus Tetropium; species Tetropium fuscum. The sequence goes on along the minus strand of CAXKVY010002821.1, from coordinate 198,855 downwards.
CGCTAATAAAGAGAATTGTCAAACGAAACACAAAATGTCAGTGATAACGAGGATGTTTCCATTGTGGAAATTATACGAGCAGAGGAAGATATACAATTGAAAATAAAACTGCAGAGGGCTCTACAAAAATGCTCCACACTGCCACACTGAAGCAAACAAACAAGTTGCTACAAGGAAAATTAATTATTATGAATTTATTTAAGTGCTATATCCAAATTTTAGTCCAGTTTCCTTCTTCCAGAAGCTGTAATCTAAATGTTTTCACTCAGGCACTTTATCTACGCTACTATATAAAGACTGATTATATCTTGAATTATACAAATACGAACACTTGTAATAGTTAGTGCCAAAATGCTCAATCATGATCTTTTTGCGAGCTGGTCAAACTTTCACTGCACATAGACATGAAAGAAACACGGTAATTATAAGGTTATTGGAATACTTTTCTAATCATTTCCATATATTATTAAGTTGTTCATAAATATTTAAAATATGCACCTGAAAACTTGCCATCGCATCGTCACCCAGTTGGTCTTGATAAAACTTATGAAGTTCTGCGGGGAGAATTCCAAATCTGTTGTTGGACATGTCTAAGGCTAGAAGCAACCATAATTTACAGTCCTTTGTCAATTTTTCAGAGGATGCTAATGTAAGTCGCACATTATTCAAAATATCTATAATTTTGTCAGGAGCTTCGGTTTTTATGGAGGAACCATTCAAATATAGCTGTAACAATAATTTTTATTATATAGGTAGGTACATAACAAACTTAAAATTTTAACGCTTTGTGATGTTTTGTTTCCCGTACAGGAAAAAATTAATTGGAAGTTTAAATTTTATGGTTTATAAACATTTCCAACATTATGCTAATGAAATCGACAGTGTTAGCCGTTGGTGGTCAATTTATTTTTACGTCCGAAAACAGGAAAGCGAAATCCTATTCATAAATATATTGTAACTATATAGGTAGTGGAGTTTAGTTATTATCCTTTATCTTGTAATTTATAATCATATTTTAAGAAATTCATTTAGGATAACTCTGGGATATATGCAGAGTGACAAAATGAATAGCACGTATTTAAATAACGACAATTTCTGCCATTATATTCATAGTAATGACCAATTTGATAATGCAAATTAAATAGCGAGAAAATATCATATTTTGGTATTACACTTACCTGTACTGTAAAAAGTTTAAGATCCTGAGGTTGTGCTGTCTCTAAAAGCATTTCTAAGTAAGAAATAAACGGAGTTGCCATAAATGTTAATTGTTGACCATTTGCTAAACGAGCCTTATTATAAAATTCTCCTAACATCTGAACAGTATTGCGGAATGCTGCAGGATTAATTTTCTGTACATTTTTACTACCTAAAATATATTGCTAAAATTAGTAAAACGTGAGCAGTTATTCATGAGTAAAATACTTTTCTCCCTTTTAATAGGCGAAATACTTTAATCTCACCAGTATTTTATGAAGAAAATGGTCAATTAATATACCTATTTAGCATATGTGTTTGTAGCTGATGGATTGTGAAATAAAGTTTCACTTCTTAAAAATAAATGAATTATTTCTTACCTTCAAAATTATTTTGTAATTTTCGTAAGAACATTAAACGTATGTTTTGATCATGAACTTCTTGCGAAATAAATGATCTTGATGCTATCATAAAAACAAGTTTAGAAGCTAAGTCAGCATCACTCAAACACGCTTGATGTAAAGCTTCAAAGCTACGCCTAGAATTTGAAATATTTTAGTATATACTAAGTACATCTGGTTAATGATAAATGACTCACTCAACATCCTCGCTAGTTCGACAATTTTCTTTCCAGCCCTCGATAACATACTTCATTTTCTGGTTAAATTTAATACCATCGTCACTGACATTTAGTAGTTTGACTTTGTTTATAAGATCAACAAAATCAGCAGGTGTATCTACGAATTGAGTCAATTGCGGGTCATCTATTATGGGTATGTTGGGAGACATAGGATTTACTAATGTCGGGCTAGGTATACTTCCAGGGCGAGCAAGTGCACCTGGTGCACTCGGATTCTTGCATAGGTTCAACCATCCCCTGCCTCTACCAACGCCGCTGTTAGTCATTTTCCTGAAATAATGCGGTTACAGTGTCTAATTTTTTGTGTAAATGTAAGTATATACTAGTAGTACGTATATAGCGAAAGTTACACACTGTAACGCGGAGATAAATCTATTATATTATACCTTAAACTTATTGTGTAAACAAAATAGAAAACAAGTGTCCTAACCCCACTTCCTGTTAACTCAAGTTTTTTCTCAAGACATGCACAGTCACAGATTATTCTATGGCACAGTCACAGTGGGTGGTAGGAATTGGCCACAGAAATATTTCTGTGGCATTGGCATGGTCTGTGTCGTGGGTGGTAGCTTCGTGGTAGGGTTGTAGTACAGAAGAAAGTTGTATTATATCAATAGATACCATATCTCTGAGTATATCTCTCTAATCTATAGTTGAAATTCTGTGGTCTGTGCTAAACGTCTTAGACAAATTAATGTAATAGGTACCTAGATGTGCTGCTAGAAGTGCAGAATCCAGAAGATAAACTCTAGCAAGTGAGAAAACGTCCGCGAAATGAGATAGAATTATTTGTAACCTTGTGACACTATTATGTATGTTCTCTGAGTACTTTAAAACAAACCAAAAACTGTTTTCTGTGATCTCAGTCTCAGCGCATAGTTCTGTCAGTTCTGTGTCTCAGTGTTACCATGTTGATCTGTGGGTTCTACTACGTAGGTCGTAGTTTTCTAATTACATTCATTACATTGTTGGCGTGAATGGCGTGTTTTGTGGCATAACCACAGCAGCTAAAATAGAAAATTGTACTTATTTTTAAAGAATTCTGAAAATCATGTGGAAAATGAAGCATTAAACTGTTTTTATTTTCAAGATATAAAGACTACTGAACTTTAAGTGTTATCTTATATGTTAACAGTGGAAAGTTTAGTTTTGTTTTTAGAACGGATACCTATCTATTAGCAGCCACAGGTTTATGGCGTCCACTTAGTCGGTCAATTAAAAATACTGTCTACCTACGCGGTAAGTGTGAAATTGTAAATTAGCTTATTGGTATTATTAAGGTCTGTGGTTATTGTTACGTCGAAGAAATATAATTATAGCCACCGGTGTTTTACCGACCGGATCAAAGGTTTGTCATGAAATTATATATATAGGAACATAATATCTACTTATTTGATTGTTACTTATTATATTTTCACTTATTTTAACTATGGGTGGAAAATGCTTAAGCTAAAGTTAGGTATATTATTTACATGTGGCTTTATAAGGAATTTGAAGGTGTCAAATTATTATGTAGGTATTTACCTTTTTTGATATCTAGTGCTAGTATTAAAGAATATAGGTAAATATAAATGTTTAGTTAAACAAGACAAACAATACTTACAATACTATTATAGGTTAAACATTTTATTTTTATAATTGTTTAGGTGTAGGGTGTAGATAAATTAACATTATGAATAGACTATAATAGAGACACCAGACACCATTGCTGTTCACTAACAAGGATTTAGTTAGATCTTTAAAATAATTGAAACATTAATATATATATTATTAAGTACTTGAAAGTATTTAACATTCAGGTATTTAGGCATGTTGCATTTATAAATGAAGAAACTACAAATAATTGATGACTTTCTTCGAAAATAGTCAACCTAAAATATCAGTCACCCCGCTTAATAATAATAAGTCAGTTAGTATTGAGTAACAAGTGTTGTACATAAAATTGCTTATTTGCCAATTACCTGCATTGATTCTGTCGGTAGGTAGATACATATAAAATTGTGGTTTAGTTATATTTCATGTACCCACTGCCTTTAGTATGTAGGTACTTATGTAGGTGTCTGATACTAGATACTTAAATAATGAGAAATTTGAGAAAAAAAAAACATGTAGGTACACTGATATACCTCTACTATAAATTAATAGATAATTACATATACAAATAAGAAATAAGCATTATCAGTTATTTAGATTTTATTATTCTTTCCAATTGAGAGTCATTTAGTTTTGTGTTAACCTATATTTTCTTACATCACAAGTAAATTCAGTGCATCTCTTTATTTATATACAGATAGGCTTTTCATTATTTTTGTTAAATTGTTTATATATGTGTATGTGTATGTGGATGTGTATGTGGATGTGGATGTGGATGTGGATGTGTATGTGGATGTGTATGTGGTTGTGTATGTGGATGTGTATGTGGATGTGTATGTGGATGTGTATGTGGATGTGTATGTGGATGTGTATGTGGATGTGTATGTGGATGTGTATGTGGATGTGTATGTGGATGTGTATGTGGATGTGTATGTGGATGTGTATGTGGATGTGTATGTGGATGTGTATGTGGATGTGTATGTGGATGTGTATGTGGATGTGTATGTGGATGTGTATGTGGATGTGTATGTGGATGTGTATGTGGATGTGTATGTGGATGTGTATGTGGATGTGTATGTGGATGTGTATGTGGATGTGTATGTATATGTATATGTATATGTATATGTATATGTATATGTGTATGTATATGTGTATGTATATGTGTATGTATTTATATATGTATTTATATATGTATTTATATATATATATATATATATATATATATATATATATATATATATATATATATATATATATATATATATATATATATATATATATATATATATATATATATATATATATATATATATATATATATATATATATATATATATATATATATATATATATATATATATATATATATATATATATATATATATATATATATATATATATATATATATATATATATATATATATATATATATATATATATATATATATATATATATATATATATATATATATATATATATATATATATATATATATATATATATATATATATATATATATATATATATATATATATATATATATATATATATATATATATATATATATATATATATATATATATATATATATATATATATATATATATATATATATATATATATATATATATATATATATATATATATATATATATATATATATATATATATATATATATATATATATATATATATATATATATATATATATATATATATATATATATATATATATATATATATATATATATATATATATATATATATATATATATATATAATAAATTATATTATGGTAAATATAATAGACCTATGCTATTTCATGTTTTTTTTTCATTTGAAATCAACAAAAAATGGTTCAAACTCGTTTTTCTTGAATTGCAATCTTTAAATTGGGTTGAATATAAGATCTTAGCAGTTGAATATCAGGTTAATTCAGTACCTTCTTAATAACCCTATTCATGTTGTCAAGTTTAATAACACAAACATGTTCAAACTCGTTTTTCTTGAATTGCAATCTTTAAATTGGGTTGAATATAAGATCTTAGCAGTTGAATATCAGGTTAATTCAGTACCTTCTTAATAACCCTATTCATGTTGTCAAGTTTAATAACACAAACATGTTATCTACTTATCTTAATGTCAACTCCTATAATGAAGCATGAAACACTGCTTTATCATACTGAGAGATTTCTGGGCATAAATGTGGGCTAAATTTATTTTAGGTAATAAAGGTTTTGTAACATGACATCAATATATACTCCATTCTATAATGCGTAATCTACATTAACGAGTTATATTATTGCTGCCTACAACAAAAAATATCAATTTTATTATAACTGTGCATTTTATTACATGGACTTTACATTTGATTCTTAATACTGAAATACTTATTTATTGTGCCACTTGTGTTATTTCTTTTACTACTAATCATAAATTATCACACATTTCTGGCAATAATTTGTACTTATAGCTAATACTTTTATAAAACATATTACTACAGTGTATTATGGTACAGAATAAGTGAAAGTGTATATCCGTGATATTACAGTTAGGTACATAGTTACTGTATTCCTAATAAATAAGTAATACCTTTGTCTTTTTCGAGAAATTGGTACCATGTGATTTGAAACAGATTATGATTAGATTAACCTACGAATAATATTGCTTTATTGCTTAAAATAGTCTCTCAGTTAAACACTACTAACCAAATGACCATAGATGAAGTTAGTTTTCTACTGTACTATGGAACAATGATTGGTACCTAGTTATTAAGTGTAACTACATAACATGATGCAGTGTTATCAAGATAGTTAATTTGTTTTCGTCCTTAGTTTATTCTATACAAAGGTATACCTATTTATGATTTAAATACATAGAAGTCATTAAGACAAGTCTTCTGAAATGCTATTTTTAAACATTCATATGCTAAAAGAAATCATGTCTAGACCCATTTTTAAAACAACTCTACATGTTATATGTCTCCTTGCAACTACCTATCCGCCATCAGATATATCTTAGGTAGGTATCTGCTCTCTAGGTAGAAATTCTCTTGACACCAAACTGATCTAAGTGTTGAACAAAACTCACTTCTTGATTGTATCCCATTTTGCATTCTAGTTGTATAATCGGATCGTAAAGTAAGGTACAAGGATCAAAATGTAAATGCCTTGTTGGACCCTGTGGCATCAAAATATGGTTTTATTAAATGGCATAAAAAATAATGTATGTATAAAATATATAAACCTATTGGACTAGTCATGTCATAGATAAATAAACTGCAAATAATTACATCAACTAACATACTACATAAAAAGTATAGAACATACAATATGCACACACCCAATCAAGAGCATTCATCTACAGAATAAAAGGCCTGTTTGACTAAATAATTGTACAGTGTGGTTTTAAAATTGTTAAAATTATGTAATGTTCTAAATTTATTTTTAACTTATTAGTAAATAATTCCTTGATATAAGTATATGTGTATTACCCTACTCTTCGCCTAGGCCATGACAATGGTTAATTGGATAATTGTGACTTACATCGTTTTTTATAATCCCGAAACTATTCAAGATTTTGAAAAATTTCGAAAAACATGTAGATAAATCTTCATTCTGTCAACTTTTATTTATGCTACACAGTAAGGTTATTCCTCTCCAATTATGACAGTTCATTTAGTTAGGCAATTTAATTACTATTCCACTTCCCCATTCTTGTGACATGTCTTGTATCTGTAGCTAACATTTCCACTGTAGTGTCCACAGCAGTCCACAGCCACCATAGTTCTGCTGGGGTGTTATCTATGCCCGCTGTCTTGTTATTCCTCATCTTTGTTATAACTTTCTATATTTTTATAGTAAGACTACTTCTAAGTAGGTGAGGTATATAGCTCTATTTGTTTACACTAACTGTTTTGACATCTATTTATTTTCTATATCAATAATATATATTTTTAACCAATTTAGTACTATGTAAATTAAGGTACTCTTAACGGTGATAACTAAAGTCCGTATAAAATGTATACGACGAAATGTATCACTGACCGCCTAAAACCCGAGCTAAAACATAAAGGAACAATCGCTGTTGCCAAATGTAAATCTCAAATTTCTCAATATTCAATTAATATATCAAATTCCACAATACTATATAAAAGTTCTATATATTATTTATGAATGTCATAAAAGAATTATTGTACATACAGCATACAATAATATACCTAGTATAGGCCAAGATGTTAGCCATTTTTACATTTACTTTGAAAATATTTTGGTCTACTTTACAATGAAAATTCCGTAAACAGTCTGCAAAATCAATGTGTTGCTATCAATAGGAGAAAAATAACAACTTTCTCAGACTGCTGTGAAAGTCATTGTTCCTACACAAACTTCTGTCTTGAAAATGTCATTTTTTGACACTAGGCTGACCAAGAATGACAGGTTTTCAAAACATTAAACATTTAAGAGTTTACAAGTAGAAAAAATTGTATCTATAATATATCCCTATATAGAGCTTTGAATGTGTTTTGGTGATTTAAGTTTATGTTTCGATTTAACTTTCAAAACCTCAATAATTTTCAATGCAGACCCTGGAAGTAACGGAAACATTTAATGCCATTCTGTAATGTTAAGGCGTTGAGTGGGAAATTATAAAGAGGCAACGCTTATGGCGAAATGCTTCACCAAATCTGGATTCGAAATATATGAATTTCGCTCTTTAGCTCTCTCTATAAAAGCCTCTTTATAATTTCTCACTCAACCATTAAGGTTAATGTCAATGTCACAACCCTGTTGGGAGTCCAACCCTGTCTAATGAATACAATTAATAGTGTCATGTGTTGACTGCGTGCATTTGTTTACATCATTGGCCTCTTGATTTTAGAAATACTATACCTATATTCTATATTTATATAAGGTGGTAATTACACTACATTGTTTTCTATATCTTATGTTGTAGGTGTGTAAAATTAGAAAATTCTAAATAATGGCTATTCCCAAAAAAATGTGTAATTTTGTTGGAACTACTTATGAGTGAAAATGAAAGTTCTTTATACCTATGCTATTTATGCGAGTCATGTCTTTTAGTTTTTACATGTAATCAATTTAGATTAGTTGCACATGTAGGTAATGAAATTGGTGTCAGTCGGTCATTGGGAGGATGCAAAATAAATACCTAATTTGTTAAACACTCCGTATAAAGATCATATATGTCCCTGTAAAAGCAATTCGATCTCGACAAATTTGGCCTTAGAAACGTTAAAATTAAGTTAATAGGCAATCTGGAGTTAATATTAAATGGACCACTGACACATTTAATGAAGGTCTTAAGTATAGATTTTTTTCAGGATAATTGCTTCGGGATTTAAAGAGGAAGTATAATAACAGCTTATGTTGAAAAAAACTGCACAGCAAAACCTTCATTAAATGTGCCACTGACCCCCATTTAATTCATTTAGTATCAGAGTGGTATTATATTATAAAAAATTATTTTAAAATACTTTCACTGCGAAGCATGAAAATTTAAATTTTATGATTCACTGATTTACTGGTGATAAAAATACCATGACATAGAATATATTTTATTTCATCTCGTAAAATGTGGTAGAAGCATTGTGTGCCCGACAAATATTTTATGTCAAAACTTGTCCCAGTTTTTAAAGAATAATGTATATAATTAATGTAATTATTTTCAGTTTCAGATTTGCCATGGCTCGACATGTAATATCAGTGTGCATCTTTTGCTTCATATGCGCTACCCATTCACCATGTGCTTCCCATGCAGCGATTGGGGATGAAAATGTACATCCGCACGGGGAATATAATGATCCCAGTAATCCGCCGGTAGTTGAGCATCTTCACGTGAATTCCCGTGTTAAACTCAAGGAAGATCTGTTGCCGGCTCCTCTTAATATTGATAACAGTGTAAATACTTTAAAAACGGAACAGGAACGTAGTTTAATAAAACGAAACAGTGATAATAATAATAATAGTAGTGTAAATAGTGAAGTAACTGTTAGTGATTATTTAAGAAAAATATTTTTAATTTATGGAAACGGTGAGACAATGACTATCGAAGGATTCGAGAAACTTATTTCTCATTTGGATTTGCACAAAGTTTTATCGGAGAATCCGGATATTCATCAAATTAATCAGGCTGTTCCTATTTTAGATTTAAAGTTAGATAATAATACGTCGAATTATACCAGTACAGTAGGTATTTTATTATTTTATATATATATATGTTATATAGTGACGGATTTAGTGTCTCCATAAGCCACACATATTAATTTTACCAAGTAACGCTTATCGATTATCATTCGGAAGATTTTTGTAAAATTTTCAATAACTTTGGTCTTAAAATGTTTTTCGTAGCTCTGAAAATTAAGTGGTGGGTGAAAGCTAAACATTTGTAAAGAAAATTTGCAAAAATAAGTACGTAAAACATCATAAAGAAAGCTACACATTCATCACAGGACTTACTATTAAATAGTAAAGTCGAGTTTCTGGAGATGAAGACTATTTCTTACCGTTAAAATGTCTGGCAGTAACTTAGACAGACAATGCTCTCGTTAATGGATATTGGTTTAAATTGCTCAATTAACCCATAAGGGTCACCTGCTGAAATTGGTTAACAAGGCATTTTTATGCCAATATTTACCCATAGTTCAGTCAATGAATGCTCAAAAGGGGGGGGGTGTGAATGGAAATGGAACGCTATTTCTCATAGTTTCTGAGATATCGACACTCTAAATTAGCTTCCATTTCACTCTACAACCTTTTGTTGATTGGACTACTAGGTACTATAGAATTAATTATCTCTTTATTGTTAGAGCATACATTTTCTCTTCTATTTTACCTCAGGATTAATGTTTTATTTTATTTTATAGTGCATTAATAGAGACGAATTCGCAACAGTGATAAAGGGACAAGCTTTCGCACCTTTAGTAAATCGCACGACGTTATACAATGCATGCCCGATTTTACTATATGGCATGATTGCCAGGAAGTGTCCGAAAGATGAAGATACCTTTCATATGAACGTTATGACACCGGCAACACAAACTGGCTTAGTATGGCTCTACTCCATACTGGCAGTCGTATTAATCAGTGCCTGTGGTGTACTTTCGCTCGCCATCATACCAGTTATGCAAAAGACATTCTACAAACCGTTAATACAGTTTCTAGTTGCATTGGCTGTTGGAACACTTGCCGGGGACGCCTTACTTCATTTGTTACCGCATGCAATGACATCCGGGGAGCATGACCACCACCAATCTGCAAATCTACAAGAGCTTAACAATCACGAGGGTTTACACAGCGAAAATACATGGAAAGGTTTTGTGGCTATGCTTGGTTTGACTTTCTTCTTTATTATGGAGCGGCTAATAGCTCTTGCCGGACGTTGGAGGAAGGAGAAGCAAAAGCATGCACATTCACACGTGACTGTACTCAATGATCAGAGGGAAAGTATGATTGAGAAGAATAATGACACGCAGTGTATGGACAGATATAATCCCTTCCCGTATTGCTACAAAGATATTATGAACAATCCGAGTAAGTAGAATGCCATATTTACTAATTAAAACAACTAAATATAATAATAATAATAATATTTCTTTATTTAATAATAATAATAATAATAATAATCGTTTTTATTATAACCCAAATTACAATTACGTTATTTAATTTATTACAATTATATACAGTTGGGGTATAAAGGGCAGAGTTCAGAGAATCTTAAAAGTTCTCTGTTCTTCCACTCAACCCAGAAAAAAGAGAATGTATTCATGCAACCTAGACATAATTATTTTAGTTATACGTTTATATATAAGCAATTGGTTAATTTAATCATTTTAGACGCAGCAACAACCTATATGATAAAACTTAAACTAAAATTATATATTACATATTATATGTTTTGTAAAAGCATTTTTTTAAGGCGTATCTTAAAACTTGTGTATGGCAGTATCTTGAGATCATCAGAAATGGAGTTGTAAAGAGAAGCTATGCGATATGAGAATCCAGAACGAAATTCGCTAGTTTTGTGCTTTGGGATGGCAAGCGTTGATTTGTGCCTTATATTAATGTTATGCACATCTGTTCTGTAGGTAATTTTATTGTACAAGTAAGGGGGTGACTTAGTTAATAGCATTTTGTGAAAAAAGCAACAGCTGTGGAAAAAGTTTCTAGTTTTGATATTAAGCCAACCAGTTTCCCTCAGACTCGAGGACACCGATTCGTATTTTCTAATTCCACAAATTAGTCTAATACAACTATTTTGTAACCGTTGTAATCGCTGGGCATCGACTTGACGTAGGAAAGGGTAATATACTATTGAGGCATAATTTATATGCGACAACACAAGAGCTTCACATAACAACCTTTTTGTTTTCTTTGTTAACATATCCTTACTTGCATAAATTAATTTTAGATTAGCAAAAGATTTCTTAATAATATGGTTAATATGTTCTGTAAATTTTAATTTGGAGTCTAAATATAGACCTAGATTTTTCGATACGTTTGTTACTTCAAGGTGGTCGTTTTTTATGTTAATATCAACCCGTTCCACACACCTTTCTCTTGCTTGTTTCCTACCAAATATCATTACTTTGGATTTCGATGAATTTATTGATAAACAAAAATCATTTGATAACTCAATGAGTGATGATAAGTCTCGATTAACTCGGTTACAAGCATTTTCAATGTCATCTTCTTTAAATGAATAATACAGCTGAGTATCATCAGCATAAAAATGTGATTTGCAAGCCTTGAGAGCATTTTGAAACTCAGCTGTGTATAAAATAAACATGAGAGGGCCCAATATCGATCCTTGTGGGACACCTTGACTTACTTGTAATATATCCGAGTTTTTATTATTGGCCGTAACTCTTTGACATCTGCCAGTAATGTATTGTTTCATTAACTCAATTGATTTCGGACAAAATCCAAAGTAATGTAATATTGCCAGCAGTAGCCGTTGATTTATGCGATCAAATGCTTTACTATAATCTAGTAATACTAATATAGTAATGTCATTATTGTCTAATGACTGAACAATATCATCTACTACTTTGAGCAATGAGCTTGTCGTACTATACCCTTTGCGAAAACCAGACTGATTTGAAGGTAATATATTATTCAATGCCACGTACTCCCTAATTTGTTGGTTCATAATTATTTCACTTACTTTAGACATAGCTGGTATTATACTGATTGGTCTTAGGTCTGTTAAATCTGAGACATTATTAGTTTTCGGTAATGGTATTATTTTAGAACTTTTCCAAATAGATGGATAAACATCATTCTCAAAGCAGAAATTTATAATATGCGTTAACAGCGGCAGAACATACGGACACAGATGTAAAAGCAGTCCAACTCCAATACCGTCGACACCAACTGCCTCAGATTTAACAGATTTTAGTGCTAGGTATATTTGATATTCGGTAACCATTTTAAAGGTGAAAGTACCGGTGTTACGTCTGATATTATTATTGTAGAATTCAATAGTTTCTTCGTTAACACTAAAATCACTTTTACTGGAGTTTATAAAATAATTATTAATAATATTAGCATCACCAACTGTGTCTGGAATCTGTTGACGTGGTTTTCTTTTATGTACATTTAATGACTTTAATTCTCTCCATATATTATTATTATTTCTCAAAGAATATTCAAGATAAGCTTTTTTCTCTCTAGAAATAGCGGCATTTGTTTCATTACGAAGCTGTTTATAGTAGTTCCAGTGTGCTGGCAATTTTGATCTTTTATATCTGAGGCCGGCTCTGTTCCTTAACTTGATCATTTGTTTTATTGTATCGGTCAACCATGGCGATTTTTTCCTACTTATTAGTATGGTTTTTATTGGTGCGTGTTTGTCAAATATATCAATTATGAATTTATTAAGTAGACCAATTTTAGCTTCAATATTATTTAAATAATACAATTCCCCAGTTGGAAGGGTACAAAAATCATTTAAAAGATTATCGTGGTTAATATTTTTTATATCTCGAAAGGTATACATGAACGGCTTAATTTTAATTTTACTTATATCTAGCATACAAGATATAAGATGATGATCAGATATTTCGGAGATGTCAGAAACACTAGTTTCAATTATTTTTAAATTTTTAGAACAGATTACGTAATCAAGTAAAGTGGAACTACTAGCAGTGACTCGTGTTGGTTGGTCAATAATTTGTTCTAAATCATAGCTATTTAAAATATTAGATAAATACTTATATGCATTACTTTCAATTTGAAAATAATCTATATTAAAATCCCCACCACATAATATGTAATCATATCTGGGAATTAATATATTCAGTGTATCCTCAAGGTCTGAAAAAAACTGATTAACCGACAGATTTGGTGGCCTATAAATAGCACCAACAGCAAAAGTTTGATTCTCATGACAAATTTCAATCCATAGCTGCTCTGTTTCACCTACCTTACTCGTTATTATCCTTTTGTTTCTTAAAAAATTACTTACGTATAAGGCAACACCTCCTCCCCTACTATTTCTATCTTGCCGATATAATTTATAATTATCTAAAACAACTGCATTATCATGAATATGATTACTTAACCATGTCTCAGAAACTGCCACTATCGAGTATTTTTTACGTGACATCAAATCCCTAAAAAATAATATGTGCGGTATTAAAGAACGTGCATTTAAATGAACGAAAGTTAAATTCTTATTATCAGGCATGTTACTGAATCTATAATGATTTACAATTCGTTAGTAATGTGATATTAATCAACAAATTTATTGATAACTACCACTAAAAAAAACAATTAAACTAATAATAATATAATTAATTCGAATTTGATTTTTACAAAATAATTAGCCCTCCTGCATTAATTAAATCTATATAAATATTGATATATATATGTATATACATATATTGTTATATATTATATCCTTCAATAGAACAAAAATAACTGAGTTGATCAAACGTTAGTTTTCAGTTCCTTATAGATCCTCGATATTTTGAATTTTCTGCTTTCCATTTCCATTATCGCAAAAAACAATACCATCAAGTGTCCATGCTTTATTTTTCCCATATTTTTCTTGAGCTTTTTTAAGTAGAATAGAATTCATTACTGTTAGATCGTCTGCGAAAAATAATCCAGAATCCTTTAAATATTTTTTGTTTTTCATTACATCACGTTTATCACTGTAGTTTTTAAAACAGGCTATTACTGGACCTTTCCCTTTAGAAAAAGCATATTCCAAGTTGTGCGGGCTCATATTTAATTCCAATTTATTATTTATTGTAGAAATAACATTATCGGACACAGTTTTATTTTTTTCTGCCTTTAATCCAAATATTCGTATGGTCTTTCTTTTCTGATACTGTTCCACTATGTTCAGTTTTTGTTGTAATGTTTTGTTTTCATTAGTAAGAGTACTTACAGTTTTTTCGTACTTCTTTAGCCGATCCCCTATTTCACATTTAACCTGCTGTACGACAGCGGCAGCTATGGTTTGTATTAAATCCTTATTTTGCGAAAGGGTTTCATTAATAGTGGAGACAATTATGTCTTTAATCTCCGTAACTTGTTGTCTTGAGAATGGCATTTTCACGTCACTATATAACTGTATCACAATGCACAAATATAGCGGAGGAAAGATATATTTAACTTCGATTTTACACACAAAAATCACAAAATTAGCAGGAGCGACTAAAACGTGTCTATTCACAATAACTCATTCTCTCAATCTCTGTTACAATATGTTACATTTATAATATGTACATTTTTATCCAGTAAAAAAGTCATTTAAACTGTATGGCTCCAATTCAATTAACATATTTCTTATAATATGTAATTTAAATTTTTTTTTACTTTGTGTTATTTTAATATTATGAAGCAAACTATTAAAAAAAATTATGCATTGTATTGAGGGCTTCTCTGTCAGTGTAAGGCGATGTATGAGGTAATTTATAACTGCTCTTGTATTGTACGATGGTGTATTGTCAGATCAAAACTTCCTCTATTTAAAAACAAAAACATCGAACATTCATAAATGTATAATGCGTAAACAGTCACAATTCCTTCTGATTTAAAAATTGTGCTACATGTTTCTCATAATTATTTTTTTAAATAATTATTATCATAAGCGTTTTTCAATCACAAAAATACTCTACATTTTACTATCTTTTCCCCAAAAAATGATGCCATGCCTCATAACTGATTCAAAGTTTGTGAAGTACATTATTTTAGGTGTTTTCTTGTTCATGTACTTGCTAACATATTGATTTCTATAACAAGTCGAGTTCAATTTTTTCGACAAACACGTTATATGATATGAACATTATGAACAATCTAAAAATTCATTTATATGTACTCCTAAAAACTTGACATTTTCCGTGATATCTAGTAGTTTATCTTTACCTTTTACATAAGTGGGTTGATCTACTGTACTCGTTTTGGTTCTAAATAAAGTAGTATTTGTTTTCCCTTTGTTTAAAATCAGTCTGTTTTTCATGAACCAATTGTTTACATTTTTAAGAAAAACTTTGCCATTTATGAGATTTGATAGATCTTTTTATCCTAATACCGAGTTCATGTCATCAGACTATATTACTATGTTTTGATTCGATTTATCTGCTACAGGTTGCAAATAATTAACAAACACACTGTATTGGTCCCAGAGTACTGCCTTGTGCGATGCAAATGTTATTTGGCCTAATCATAATTTTTGCCGTCTTTTGTTAGAGTGACTCTTTGTTGTCTGCCACTTAAATATGACCTAAACCATATTAGAGCATTTCCCCTTACCCCTTACCCTTAAAGCGGTTACAAATATACAGAAGTATCTTTCAAAAGGTATCAGAACGTCTTTCTGTGAATAATAAGCTCCTGTCTTGATTTATATACCTAGATGTCGTCATTTATTTAAAAAATACATATATTCATAACTTTTTGTTATAAAAATATTAAACGCTATTCCTACTTTAAAAATGAATTATTGACTTATTTTTGTGTCCGTGTAAAAAGTAGGCATTTTTTGAAATATGATTTATTATCACATTTTGACTCGCTATACTGTCCAAGTGTCTATGTTTAGTAAATACGACCCATTACTACGTTCAATTAAAACAAAATTCTTATCACTAATTGCAGTTTTATCTATTTCAACTGTTATCTCATGACCTTTAGCGATCATTTTTTATGCGACAAGATTATGTCATATTTAGTGCAATCAAAGCTTCAAAAAATATATTTGGCCCTTGACATTGAATTTTTAATGTACCCGATTTATTAGCCTTCAATATTTCAGAAAACTTCAGAATTACATAGTGTTTTGATATCGTACATATCTTTCTCTAGATGCTTTTGTACAAAGTTGCTTTGGAAAAATATTTGAATTAACATTGTACGATGAATTTATGCAGGCTTGCCAAGGATTGTTTTCTGTTACTAATTTATGTGTGTTCATAGAGATTGCCTCAGGTGACGTTCTGGGTCACAGCTCACAGCTTGACGTGGTTCTGACGGATTGCTGAAAAGCCCTCGATAAGGTTGATCATTCGATTGTCATTCAGAAACTTATAAGCAATTTTGATTTTTCCCATAATGCATGTAACTTCATAAAATCTTATCTAAAGGAACAAACCAGGTTAAGATGGGAAAGAGCAAGTCAAAATAGTTTTTTGCCCCCTCTTGTTTGCTGTTTTAATCAACGACCTGGCACAGTGTTTGGAACATAGTAATGGTCTTATGTTTGCTGATGATTTTAAGATACTCCGGAAAATCAAGCATGAAGGTGATTGCAAATATGTACGCAGTGAGACCTAGTTGTGGTTCAGTGACAGTCGAATGATCTTAAACTTTGAAAAATGTAAAATAATTACTTTTACGTGGAAGTGCAATGTATTGCTCAATAATTCAATGCAGTGACCTGGATCTCTGGTTTGACTATCGCTGTCAGGCTGTTGTCAATAGGGCATACAGGGTGCTAGGATTTATTATCGGAACAAGTAAATATTTTTCAAGAGTTCCATTTTCCATTTTTATTCTTTTTAATGCAGTGGTTCAGCCACATCTTGACGGCCTACATACTTTAATGACATGATGTAAGTATGTTAAACACATTTCAGATTCAAAAGCTAAGTAAAAGACGGACATTTCATGCAGTTATATCATATTATAAACAATATTAAAAATAAGTATACTCTTCTTGTTAATGAAATAGGGTTTAGGGTTCCAAAGATGCGCATGCGATTGACGAATAGTGCACTTTTCTCCGTGGAACCGTTGGGCTATTCTCCTCTTCAAAATATGCTACCTCAATGTAACGATGATAACAAAATGTGATAAAATAGATATTTTTAATTTGCCTTTAAAAGAGACTCATTATCTTATGAAGAATCTTGACTTGTAACAGGGTTATTTGCTCTTTTGAGTTATAGCTTTTTAGGAATAGGGTTTAACTAAAGCTTACGTGCTTGGAATTTGGATGTTGAATAAGGTTTAGTAAAGCTTATTTTAATTCCCTATATATGTTTCTAAAATAACATAAATTAGGTACATTTTCAAATTGTTTGGAAACATTTGAGCAAAACAATTATTGGGTTCCAAATTTTAGTTATGACAGATGTGGCAAAATTAATTTTGTTCAAGGTGCAATATGTGAGTCTGATAAAACTGGCACAACGACTTTGGAGATGGGAAATGCAGATATACCGTCTTGTAAAAGGTCCCGATCTCCATCTACAGAAAAATTGGAAGCCAATCGAAATATGACAGATTGTACCGGCGATCATAACATCAGCACGTGCACTGAAATCAACAAGATGCTTCCACCCGACCAAAAGCATGATCACGAGGACTACACTGTTATCCTACGAGAACATAAGAATGAGCATCATGGTCACTCTCATAAACATGGCCATGTGCATGCAGCGCCTCAGAATTTGTCATCGGTAGCCTGGATGGTTATAATGGGGGATGGATTGCACAATTTTACGGATGGCATGGCAATTGGGGCAGCTTTTTCTGGGGGTCTTGCTGGAGGATTCTCCACTACAGTGGCCGTGTTTTGTCATGAACTGCCTCATGAATTAGGGGATTTCGCTATGTTGTTAAAAGCTGGTATGAGCATCAAGCAGGCCTTGTTTTATAACATTTTGTCCAGCGTTCTGTGTATTTTTGGTAATATTTTTGGACTTTGGTTAGGTAAGTTTACTAAAATCTTAGTTTGTTTCATTTTATTTTTAATTTTATTGATTCACAAGTTCACAAGATTGATTCTTATGTAGAATCGTTGATTGAAGAAGTTCTTAAAGATGCGCAGGTATTCGGTAGTTTGCGGGACCAAAACAGATTTTTGACCATAAGATCGCCGGGTTTCGAAATTATCGGGGTTCTATTTTCAACGGAGCATTAGCATTAATATATCTATTTATGTCTATATGCAATATTTACTTGTGTATTTCGGTAATCGTGACTATTGAGTGCCTATTTCATCAGGGGGAAGCAAGGGAAGCATTGCTTCCCCTAAAATATGTATTTACATTTATTATATATTAAACTCCATTATTTAAACCCCCTTTTTTATTCTTTAATATATAATTGGAACACTAGAACTAATTTCCATAAAAATTATAATTTATTCTGCGCAATATGCAATGATTTCATTCCAATATACCAAGTCAGCCTAGACAGCATATTATGTGTGGTATTTTCATAGTGAAAATTAATTAATCACGAAAGTCTCTTGTTAATCAACAAAAACTATCTGTCTGGTCAATTTCTATGAGTAGAGGGGATCTGAAAAATTTATTAAACAAAAAAAATTTGAAATGTAAAATAAGGAATGTTTTTCTACTATTGTTATTATTATTACCACATATAGGGGCTTATGGTGCATGGAAGCAAGGGATTGCTTCCCTTATTATATAATATATTTAAATTTATTGTATATTAAACTGCATTAAGACCTTTTTGTTTTTTGATACAAAATATTTTTTTATTAAAATGAAAACATTAAACATACTTATTTGATGATATTTTAAAGATCTAGTTTCTTTTCACTCAATATAATAGTTTAATTTTGGCTGATGTCACTCTTATTTTAAACAGAATTTAATCTGCATTTAAACAGACTCATTTATTTGCTATTGGTTTAGATGAAACACTCGATGTGACTAATTTAATGCAACTGTTTGTAATAATACGCTATCCAAAAAGATTAAAAATTGAGTTAGACTACAAATAGCTAGGCTTTAAGAATTGCTTCTCTTATTTGAATTGATGTGCAGTGGAGTGCGGTACTCCACTGTATTTTATTGTAAAATCATGATGACAACACACCATTATTCTGAACAATAAATTAATTACATTTCTGATGAAGTATTTCTTGGATAATAAGTTTTAAAAAATTGGTCCATTATTGGAACACCTAAACCAAAAATGTATTCATTACATTACACCCTTTATTTTACCACTGCCCTTTAAAAAACACAGTGATCAGTGATTATCGAAGAAACAACCCAAAAATATTGACCACCCAAAAAAATATTCTTTTAAAAATATATTTGATATGACCTAATTAAAGTTTGTATACGAAAGTATTTAAGCAAATTAGGTCAATTTAAATATTCACTCATTCAATTGAGTCACGAGTGAGGTATTTTAGTGACTCATATTTATAACAAATTGTTTTCAATATTTTGGGACAAATTTGGTTTTTCAGTTTCTCAATCAATCAATTTCAACTCCTTTCAAAAACTCTTATTACTTATCCATGAGAACAAACAAGTTTTATTTGTAATTAATGACAAATCAATAAGAATGTTATTTTTTCTGTTTAGGTAAGTTGCGGCCACCCAAATGTGAACGGCAAAATTGTATAGTGTAATTTAGACTTTATATCATAGCCGCCATAAATGTCAAATATATCTGTCATTGATAATAAATTTAAAAGTGTCACTAAAAATATGCCGAGGTATTGAACTGAGGCACAAAGGGCAAGGGCTGGTCGTAAGTAGTAAAATTGGAAGAAAACTAGCTTTATTATATATCAATATGTTGATATTGATTGATTTAGAATATATCTTGATATTTATTTTTTATTTTATAGTTTCTAAAATTATTAGGTACGCCTGGCCTACCCTCAAAAGCCGCCACTGCCTTGAGTGAAGTAATTATTTCATAAATCCACGCGACCAAAGCTGCATCACTTGAAAATTGATAGGTACATATGTATACCTACATAATGGCGTTGATATTTTCATAGTTCCTTAAAGTTCCGTGGCCACCGCTGGTGGTGTACATATACAGCCGTATAGTTCTTGGGTGGTGGGGCACGCGGGGTTGTTTTAGCAAGGTGGAAGAGCGATCACGTGAAAATATATGAAAAATATATTAGGCCTGCGTATCTTTAAGAATTAAATCAACGGTAGAATCACCCTCATGTATTTTTTAGGGGTTGTTCGTGGACACCCTGTATATTATCTACTACTATGTATATCTACTATTATCTACCTATTTGAGAAAATAAATTTTATGTTCTGACAGTAAATTTTTTAGGTAATACGGAATATGCGAGTACATGGGTATTTGCTGCAGCAGCTGGCATGTTTATCTATATTGCATTGGTAGATATGATTCCGGAATTAAGCTCTGCGCACGAGGACGAGGGTGATTTGAAACAGTGTGTGCTGCATTTAGGAGGGCTACTTTTAGGATTTGGCATAATGACGCTAATAGCTCTTTATGAGCATGATTTAAAGAATCTGTTTCATGAACCTGAGTAGGAGAGTGTATGTAATTGATAGTAGTGCGCCTTGGTCAATATAAAAATTTTCATTTTTTGTATTTGCAAATAATTTTTTACATTTGCTCATATAGGAATTAATTTATTGGGTTTGTGAGCACTTATAACTTGATTTGGTTAATGAAACCAAAATGGTTTCATTATTTAGGTTAAGATTTCCTTTTTACCTGATTGTTTTATAGCTTAAGTATCACTTGTATCAGTTTGTAACTTAATATGTTATCTAATTTTAAGTTTTTTTTCTGAAAACCACCAACGGAATATTATTTTATTCATAGTGTGTACGCTGCACAAACTTGACGGCTGCATCAATCCCCTTCTTCATCGTCTTTTTATTTATTGTTTTTAAGAATGAACCTGCAATAAATATTAACCCTGATCTACAACATATAAATGTAATTTATTTATTTATACATAAGTTAGTGAAATGCCTTCTTTATTGAACATTTCCTTTATTTATATGACGTTATACATTATACAAGAGACCTTAATATAATTTTTTTCTATATTGCTGCATTATTTCTCAATAGTATGGGTCTGTGTCATTGACTGGTTAAGACGCCTTTAGTCAATGTCTGTTTATTTACCTAGGCCCCCCACAGTGTAAGATAAATAAGTGATTGCATGTGCTGCTCAAACATACAGGCCGCGTGTCTCCTTTCCGCTAACGGGACAGAGATGGAATCACACCCGCACGACAAAGATGCTAGACTGGGGCAAAATATAGGTATACCTAACCTGTTTAACTACAAATTATTACTGTCAAATGTTGTCAAATCGTACTGTCAAAATTTGTAGCTGTGAAGAGTATGAATTTCCTATATACTTGAACATCTTATCAATTGTACCAAATTTATTTGCTATGGCACCTAATAATAAAAAAACTACTACCCCAAGACCTCTGGACCATTTGGCATGAGTCCTGTTATAAGATTATATGGGCCAGGTTATCTATCTCTGTCTATGCCCCCCGTTAAAGAAGCCGAGACACTTTCAGTTGGCTCGTTGCATAACTATTTATCTTGCATGACATCACATGTGAATCAACGGCCTGTCTAGTAGTGGAGGAAAATCAGCTCTTACATGATGGCTCTTTTTTTTATTGAATAAAGATATAACCAAATGGGACCATCACTATCGTATAAGTACAATGTTGATCATCTACAGTGCGTATAAAATGTATATGAAGTTGACTGACCACCTACAGGAGCAATCGTTGTTGCTACATGTAATTCTCAAATTTCTCAATATTCAATTAAAATATAAAATTCCACAATACTATATGAAAGTTGACCAACCATCTTTTGAAATTCAACCTGCGGTTCAGACAAATTCTGTCATATAAAACAATGTTCTAGTCGAGGTTCACCAACCTGAGCTTGACATGCATTTATAAATGTTGGCTATACTGTAGGTTTAATTGTAATGAATCAGAATTAAGTATTTCACGATGTTTGCCTTTGTGATGCTGTGTCGCGCCTTTCCCTTGACAATTAACCTTACTTTGTTGACGGTTATAGGCGACCTGCAAATATTGATCGCGAGCCCCTTCCTCGGTGAATCATACAAGTTTTCACTAGACAACAAACTAGTTTGACATTTGGTGTGGTGCTGTGCAAAGAAGTGAAAGTAAAAGTGTTGTGTATGAAAACAAATATTTACAATAGTTATTAGCGGAAATGGAAAGAAAAATCATAAATTTTGGTTTCATAATCTACAAAACGTCTATTATGTCAAATTGACTAGCAAGAACTTACTAGAAACGCCTTTGGGGGCGCTGGAGTAAAATTCGCAGGTCACGTATAATGTTTACTGTTTTATTTCACTATTCAGTTGTTATTGTTGCAATGGCCGGAAAAATTAAACGAGTAATTTATTCCGACGCAGGCTGTCATCGTTTTGTTAGATATAATTGATAGCCACAAAAATATTATAGAGTATAATGTGTAATAAAACTGATGCTGCAACTTGAAAGCAAAAGGTGGTAAAAACTGTGGTAAAATTAACGTTATAATTATTATTAACTATTATTAATTAATGAAGTTATAATTAATTAACAATAGTTAAACTCATGTTCATGGGTTACTTTCAAGGTTGCCAACCGTACTATAATTTGTTGCTATTGTAATGGCAGGCATACTCATAAAGAAAACTGTTGTAGTTTTATTTAGTGTCCTTAATTCCGTCATTATTCCGTCTCGCTCTCATTTCATTCCTTATAGAGACCCTTCAATTTATTTATGTCTCATCCATATGTTTCTGGTTTCAATGGTATGGTATGAAGTTTAGTCTATAATCGTTGATGAAAGATGACCAACTTCTATGATTATTTCGGCCTTACGGCAACCAATGGGCGAACACGACTGTAATCGTGTGGTAGTACGCTTGCAACGATTATAGACTAAGCAGGATTGCTTATCCCCATAAACGCAACGTTAGACAAATCTCGTAGGCCCCCACCACGCTTTTGACGTCAGCGGATACGTACGGCGTAGGTTCATTGCCCCACCGGTGTATTTCCCGGCGTTTGTGTAGTGTGTCATTTGTACATTAACATCGTGCCTAGAGAAGCCTAGCATCAATTTGGAATCGACGTTGGCGTTGGCGAAAAGGATGCCGGCCGAACTTAACCGCTGACGGCAGATCTTGTCTAACAACACGTGGCCGATAAGCAATCCTGTTAGTCTATAATCCTTGGTACGCTTGCACGCCTGTAGGCATGCGCAGTTGACAATATTGACATTTCATATTCTGCTTATTGCCTGTTTATTTTATTTGAAAAACATCGAGTAATCTGAGCGAGACATTTTGTTTATAATACTATTCGTGTTATATTATACTTTAGATGATTATAATATGATGCATAATGGCGGGTAATTTTCTCGAGTAATTTCAAATGTAACCTCTATGTGAATAAATCACGGTAGTGCGAAATTCTCATGCGTCAGAACCACATACGCTACGTGAATGAATAGACAGTTGTGGTGGTCATCAGAACGTTAACGTAAACGCAGAGTCTGACAGCTACTCATGCGCAGAGTTGTGATTTTCACGTTTACGTCAGCTTTGGCGTTACGGGCGTACGGTATTTTACGCCTCGTCACGTTGGTCTCTCCGTTAACCGAAGAGACCATCGAAGTGGGCCGAATGGGCATTCGAATTATTCATATTCGTTTTCCTAAGAAGTAACCTCATAATTGTGTTTATATTTTTACCGCCATTTACTTTGCGGTTTGCAATCATCATAGCTGTTTGCAATTTTTCAGTCATTTTTGAGTATTTAGGGCAAATTTTTAAAATGACGGAAAATACTAAGTGTCGATTTAGATTTACTGAAGATGTTGACTTACACCTAGCTCGAGAAGTTTTTGGACAAAATCCTTATGAGGATTCTCAAAGGTGGTCTT
The DNA here is from genome assembly GCA_964058915.1 of Tetropium fuscum. Lineage (NCBI taxonomy): Eukaryota > Metazoa > Arthropoda > Insecta > Coleoptera > Cerambycidae > Tetropium > Tetropium fuscum. Next base: position 174,229 of record CAXKVY010002821.1, on the reverse strand, counting down.
TAATACAAGTTAATTTGCTACAGTTACAGGGAAACGTATTAGTGTTAGAACCCTTAGAGATAGGATGCAGAACCTAGTTAAGAAGCATCAAGCCAAGAATAAATGCCTAAGTCTCTGGTGGTACGTTATTTCATTTTATGCCTAAATCACAGCTTATATTTAAGCTGTGCCTAAATCGTTTTTTGTCGGCGGGCTTACGGGAAGTTGGGTACGGCGGGCGGTCTGGAATGAACCTGATTACCTGATTTCTACTCCAGCTTATTACGAGATTACGTATTGTAAAATGTAAGATAATTTTATAAAATAGATTCGATAATATACGATAATTTTTGCCATTTTTATTCCAGCTTACGATAATTTCACTAATCGAGGTTGGCGCCCCTGAACGGTGGTTAGTTTGTACCATAGATAAGATACGGTTTGTACAGAAAACAGATTATACAAATCATAGATAAGACACTACAAATGTAGGTGTCTCTGCAAATGTATCCTTTTTCTTTGGTTAGTTTCCACTTTTCATTTTTTGTTCACGTGGTTACAGATTATTTTATTTATATATAACAACAAATTGAGAATATAAACACCTGAAGATGTATTTGATGTACTACGTAGAAAATGGTAAAAGGGTGTACACTTTGAAGGTGGGTACCTATTTAGGTTTTTGGTTGGCTCATAATGAATAAGGTTTAAGGTTATTTTTACTTACAGAAAATAGACCCTTCTGGACAACCAACGTTTTCGGCTCACCCAGGTACCTATGTTATTAGAATTTTTAAGTTTTGGATATCCTTTATTTTGTGAATAAGGATGAGGATGGTAATAATCTTAATTATTTTAGCTCGTTTTTCACCAGAAGATCAATACTCAAAACAAAGAATCATAATCAAAAGCCGATATGGATTATTAAAGACGCAGCAGCCAGAACCAGTTTATTAATATTAATAATTGGTTAATAATATTTTTTTTTTAAATGTAAATTAGTTTAATTTTAGGTCATAAAATAAATGTTTTAGTTTTGTCTACATCGAATCTTTGCTTATTGTAGTCAGTTGTTGCTGTGAAAGATTATTCTTAGTTGTGTAAAATCAGTGGTTAAAATTTTAGAATAACATTGGAGCATTAGGTATATTAATAGTAGGTATATTATATAATAGGTGTGGTAGGTAGGTTATTACTGCAGGAGAGTGAGGGTTGCAAACACAGCCGGTGAGGCGAGGTTTGCTATCACTTGATTCTGGTTATAACCAAGTATACCACAAGCATTATATATGATACTTTATCTACAAGCGTGCAGTCACCACACATGTCTTCTAAACATCAACAAAAGTAATAATTAAATATGTATTGACGTTTCACCTTTAAAATTACATTAATACCAGTAATTTTCAACAACACTTGCAACTGATATCTAATCATCGATTGTCAAAACCATAGCGACTTATTTCATTGTTTAAATAGGCAGAAGACATTTTGTAGTTGATTTGTCTATGGGTTTTTTTTTTATTTAAAATCGTACAAAATGAGTTCAGTGAATACCACTATACCAAAGTCGTTCTTGTGTTTGTGTTGTATTGAATTAATGTAATGTACCTACTACTTACCGCTCGCAAATTAGTGCATTAAATATCACTGTACTGCATGCTTGTAGATAAAAGTAATAATGAACTAATAGCAATTAATCAACTTAAAATATACTACTTTCCAGTTTCATGAGCATATAGATTACTTAAATGGCGAAAATACCAGTGGGCAACTTTGATAATATGTGAATATATCTATAATATATAATAATATTTTCAGAAAACTTATGCTGTGGCAATGGTACAGATTGGGATTTACAACTCAAAAATCACTTTTATTTTGATATATTGAATAAAGGAAGAAATTCAAAATACTAATGCATGAGACAGAATATTTATAATTCATAAAGGAAACTTCAAAGACACAAACTTTGAAGTTTTATTTACGGATTATTTTCATTTTGCAAAATTTCATAAGGTTCACAGTTGGGTAGGTATTCATTGTTATCGCTTTGAATTTGGTCGATAAACGAACAGTTACTTAAAATTTCGTTTCTTATAATGATTATATTTCGGTTATTCGTGTTTGTAAACTTTGAAAAGTTTTTTCAATGACCTCCAGGAACGTCATCGAGTCTAGTTTTTAGATTCAACAAAATCATCAATAGATTGTTTATTTTGAGCTTCCACTATATCAAGTTGTTCACAGTTGTTGTTATCTCGTTCTTTATATACGGACAATCCGAACTGGAATGTTATTTCAGTCAGTACAATTGTAACTCATTAACTACAGAAAAGCGTAGTAAGTAAGTGGTGCTTTACAGCCTAAAGCCACCACCTCGGTTAACACATTGGTTTGATCAAAATACACGTGTGGATTGTGGATGTAACTTAGATGCATCGAAAATATATGTATATACCTACCTACTTAATAATATCATAGATTAATATTATAATACGGATAATAATAACACAGCATAAATAATACAAATTGTATATGATATGATAATAATATATTTTCTATGGACTATGGACTCGTAACACGGTACACGTGTATCGTGCATTCTTTATCGTGCTCGCTCTCGCAATCTCCGAAAACACGTCATATACGATACTGCGCAAGACTGACTAATTTTGGTTCGGCAGACTGTCATACCGTTGTCTGTGTCCACGGTACTATTATCCCACAGAGGAATAAGTTCCTACTTCTGTGAATATACTATGGAAGAATGCGGTACCATTATACCACGTGACCAATCTTCTCCAATTAAAATTATCGTCCCTTCATTTGACAGCTTGGTAAATCGGTAAACGGTAGATGTCGCTTGGTTCGTTTTCTGTAGTAATGTCCGGTCCGGTGTGTCTTTTAACCCCTGTGTAAATTGTTATTTTAATTAATGTTTGAAATTGTTTTAATACCCACGTCGGATAATAAATATAAAGAGTTGTGTGTATGCAGTTAATGTGTGGACTAGCAGTATTTTGTGAACTCGGGTTGCAGAATGTTTAGTTGATGCCGTGGCCATTCATGTTTTGTTAATTCAGTATTATTATTAACAGTGCGTTAACATTAATTGTAGTTTATTAGCGTTGTTGTGTCGATACTATCACAGATGGTTAGTATTTATAGTTTTTAAACCATTCAAATTGTGCATGTTGTGGGTCTAGTAACCCATGAATGTCAAATAAGGTTAGTGTGTTCCTGCAACCCATTGTCAATGAAGGTTTCCAATTTTTTTACAGGATACGAAAAGTAAAACGGAAAAGAATCGCAACGGTGACAGTGATGCAGAGGTGAGCAATTTTGTTATTTCCCTGTGTTTAATTTATTTTGGATGAAGTTTACGTTACGTGCTATTTTTAGATAAGGAATCTCCGTTTAAATAACTCATGTTTTCTACATTGCGACCGTCGGATGTTCGTTAAAAAATATTCGTAGATATTCAATGCCGATATTTCGTTTTTAGATTACTTTGCTATTTCTGTTTTGGGGGGTGTTATGTGGTTTGTCTTACAGTTGTCACATAGCCAAGAATTTGGCTATGCAAACTTATTTTTTATTTCTCTAACTTTGCATATATTTAATACGCATTTCTTTATGGGTCGTATTTGTACACAGCACTAGTAACTTAAACCCGATGCCAGTTAACAGTGTTGTAACATGCAAATTTGTAACAATGCACTTTTATTTAAGGCAATTAATTCAAATTTCAGTTGTCTGGACTTATCCAATAGTTAAATAATTTCAATTTCGTAACTCTACTCCTCCACCGTCCGATTTAAGTCTCGATGTCGTCTGCTTTATTGGCAAACAACAATTTATTTTTGTTTTTAAGAAAATAACGAGCCACCACTGTCATTAGAAAATATTTCATTTGTTTTATATTTACACTTGTACCAGTATTTGCCTACGTGAATTGGCCTACGTTTGCGGTTTTCGAAAAAAAAAAGCAATAATTTTATGAAGTGCATTTTAGACCATTTTTATTTCTCGTATAGGTAATTATAAAGTGTAAATAAAAACAGTTCATTACAAAGTACCAGCGCAATGTGTCACTTTCCAAACTTTAACTGAAACAAAATTTAATAGGTACTTATATTATTATGGCATTGAGTAGTATTTTTCGGAGACGAAGAAGTGGAGTAGTAGAATTGGTAGTAATTTTTTCCTTATATTTAATTAAAATATCTTATTTACGTATACGTATGTTTTTTTTAGCCTAAAACAAATTCCATTGGGGGAGTGCCTCCACCTACCCCTCTTAATAAGTCCAAGTTGAGCACTGGAACTGTCGCAGGTCCACTATTAAAGAAAGATAAACGACATTCAAGTTCACGATTTAATATCACTAAGAACCGAGAACTGGAGATGCTACCTAATTTAAGAGGTAAATAAAATCTTGCATTAACATTATCAAAGTCGATCATCAAAATCTGATAGTAGACATTCTTACTTACACATAAACACGTAAGAAAACTAATCAGAAGTTTAAGAAGTGCCGTGCCTATGGTTAAAACGAAATTAGCATGTATGTTGCGTTACCTACCTACATTTATAGTTTAAGATGCAATGTAGGTATGTTCTAATACATCTTAGGATTAAACGAGAATATAGCCAAGTTGGTAATATTTTTGGCAGTGACAAGAGCTTTATTCGGGTTTTTTACTAATTTCAGAATAACTGAAACTAAAAGTTTGCTGTTCAGAGTTAATAAATGATAACGGTCCTGTCCTAGAACTATCAGCATTGATCCCTGCTTTAGAACAAGTATTGTTTTCGGATTATTTTTTACACATGCGCAAATAAGCTGTCGTTTTGCTCTGATAATCTAAAATAACATATGACTGTCTGTGGATATTCTGTGATATCTACAACCTTTTTAATCTGACAGTCTAGAATCATCTAGTTCATCATCATTCTCATCTGAAAACGAAGATTTGTTGAAGATGATTGCAAAAACTATAAATTCCTACAAAGGTTCCTGCGTCCTGCGGAATCTTGAATATAGTGAAGAAACAGTTTGTGCAGCACTTTAGGCGAGTACTTAGAAATCTTCGAAAATATTTAGTTGTAAATAACTTAATTAATAAATTAATTGTTTGTAAAATAAATCTTAGGTTATGCTTTATTTTTCAAATGTCAAATTCCACTAATTCGAGTTGGAGTTCAACTTTTATGCGCTTGGGTTTTAGGATCTTCTGATAGTCCGAGAACTGTGATACCAAAGCCAAGGCGCATATATGATAACATCATTGTGCAATCAGTGGATTATCCGAGAACTGTTTTTGGTTTGTCCAAAAAATAGAACCCGAATAAAGCTAGGATATCGTCACCATTTGGTTGATATTTATTCTGCCTATATTTACATGATTTGCTTAGTAAAAAGAAGATAAATTGCAGAATAGAAAAAAATCAATGAAAACGTTTTGCCATTTGGGGATTATACCCGCCAAAGTAAGACTTTCTAAAATAAAAAAAGTTATAAACTGTAACGTTATAAACTGTAACCAAATGTTCAATCTAGGGTTTTTTTTGTTTGTCTTGAAAACGATTGTTCTCATAGAAAAGTTTATACTCAAAAATATTCCTTATGAAATTTGCTACAAATAAGTTTCTATACTCGATTCCGATTGGCCCCGTAGTTTTTGAGCTATGAGCCATCAAATAGAGGGGTTGCGGGTAGCTCAATGTGCACAGGGTGGTGGGGAAATAAGCTCAAGACGCTTTAGCAATCTTATTGCAAAATCAGATAAAAAATTTAGTAATGTGTACTGTGATCATAGAATTGTTTTATATCAAGATAATGCTAAGCGCACGTTGAGCTACCACTGGACTAATACTGGACCAATCAGGATCGAGTATAGAAACTTATTTGTAGCAAATTTTATAAGGAATATTTCTAGTGAGTATAAAATTTTTTGGGATCGACCGTTTTCAAGAAAAACACAAAAAACGCCAGCGTGCACGTTTTGGGGGCGACTACTTTACAGTTTATAACTTATTGATGTGTCTAAAAAGTCTTACTTTGGCGAGTATAATTCCTAAATGGCAAAGCAGTATAATTATTTTTTTTCTATACAAATATTATGATTGGACTATGTATTTTGTGCTGTACCATAACATCATTGTTTGGCATTGTTATGAAAGGCCATAAGCAGTTTATGGAAATATAAAACCAATCTTGGAGTTGCGTATAATACACTTCTTGGTATTCAGTGTTTTTTAGTCCTTTTTGCAAAATATTGATATGAGCCAGCTTGATACATAAGTACATTATTTATTTAAATAACCTGCTGTCACAGTTTCGTGAATGATTTTCATGTATATATCTGTTTATTTACCGAATGATTTACCTCGCCCCTTGGAAGCAACAATTATTTGACTAGTTAACTTTTAAGTTAACTGAGTACAACACGTAGTAATACTAATACATGCTATTATCGGCCAGTCCTACTAGTAAAAGCTTAATCTCAATAAACAACAAATAAATATTTATGATGTTATTCAAATACTACGTATCCCATGTAAGTTCCACAAGAGTTATTTATTATTAAGAGTTATGTGTGTTCCCATGTAATATGTATGGGCTTTTAAGTGACAGTTTTTGTTTAAATGTAGTTTGCTGCAATAGTGCAATAAAAAAAGGCTAAAAGTAAGTAAGTACCTTGAAAATTACCTTGAAGTACCTTGAAAAGTAAGTACCTTGAAAAATTAGATTTTGCTGTTACCATCTTATTAAAGAATATTTAATAAAGTAAAGCCCTATAATAGAAGGAGGCCATTTTAAAAAATGGCATTTGATTTTCAGATTTTTATATATAAATCATTACAAATTATCCATTAAATCACAGGTAAGAAATACGGGTGTCCAGGTAGAAGAGGTCGAAGTTGATGCTGATGTTAAGATCGTAGCAGCAGCTATTGAGAAAGCCAGGGATGGTTCTCGAGTCATTATTGTTGACCAGGACACCGACCTATTAGTTCTCCTAATTACCATCTGAACAGATCGGCAAATGAAAAAAGCTCAATTTTTTTCATGCAAAAGCCATGAAATTTGCATAGGAACACATTAAACTCTATGATGTTTATTACATGCTGTTACAGGTTGTGACACAACCTCAGTGAGAGCAAGAGCTTACGCCTTTTAGAATGAAACCCAAATATGCGTTGACTGTTGTATTATTTACGGAGGATGCTGTATCCGAAGATGACATTGGGTTCACATGGATGACATTGGGATCACATTGGGTTCACATGGATGACAAAAATATTTCCAGGGTTCTTTGAATAAACTCTATTAACCAGTAATGATGATTAATTAACTAGGTACCTACCTCAAATGAACATTTGACTGTATTATCATAAAACAAATAAAAACTTAAATCTTTGAAACATCAACTGAAAATAGCCCAAATTCCTTTTCATATAATTTTGGTATTTTTATTGAAGGCGACCTTGCTTTCATCAGATATGGCCCCGTAAAAAAAAGATGTGAACAGACTTTGCATACATCAAACTATGATAATGTTATCTAGGAGATAAAAGTTTTTGAAAATGACAAATACTTGACGTGAATGCCACCAACAAGATCTGTTGGTAGATAAATTAATTGGTGCTACACCTACTGAAATGCAGAATGTGATAATCTTAGACTCTAGACTATGCCAAGTTTCCTATTATTTCTATGGCAGTGGCATTATTGAATGAGCTCATGATATGAGCGGACTGAAATACCCATTATCCAAATATTCACAACAAAGGAACAAGAAAATACAAATTAATTATAATTAAATTGTAACTGATAGTTGAAACTAATGAAGTAGTCTACAGAGGACTTGACTATGGTCATGGATATTTAACAGTTTCATTGGATATTGGAAAATATCAAAAATATAGTACTCATACTAGATATTTGTATCTAGCTGTTGAAAGATCTAAAGTGATATATTCTTTGTTTAACTTAAAGATGAATGTCATCGTGATATTGTTTAATCATTGACGGACGTGAAAGATTTTGACTTACCTATGATAATGAATTAAAAAGAGACACAATATTACTTGTACTTATATTGAATCATACATTTCACTTTAACTCTATATGTATTATAATTATAGAAATTCAGTAAAAATAGTAACATGTTAATTTGTGAATTTTCTTTCAACAAATCATAATGATTATAGCGGTGTTAGCCTTGCTTGGCTCCACTATAAAGTTATGACCTTGTCTACAGGCATCACTCCTACAGTGTTTCCTTAGCGTATCATGAGCCCGATCTTTAAGAACAACGTTGACCTGCCTTCGTGTAATGCCTACAGTTGGTTCTGGACACTGAGATCCGAGTCAGGTCAATTCGTCGTCCTTTTCATTCCTTGAGATCCCATCATGGTCTTGGACCCATACCAATTTCACCACTTTCCTCTGGCCAGCTCCTTCAGGGTATCTCCGCACTCTTGGACAAGAGCGGATCTTGTCCTTGGAGAAGTTAAGGTCACGATTTCGTAGAGTGAGAGGCAACAAATAGATGCATTTATTTTACTTAACTATAAATACTTAAAAAGCTACATAAGATCTGATAATCAAATTAGTTTCAGGCACTAGCTATTGCTTATAATAATATGTATAAGTTTGTGTCCCAAAATTTTCTTAAAAGCCTGTGCTGTAGTTTTGCAATTAAAATATGCATTTTTATTCTTAAAATCACATTATTTTCATATATAATACCACAAGTGCTCTGGGTTTTGCCGACAATATTTGTCATTCTGAATACGAGTTGCTGCTGCGACTAGAATAATTACGAGCGTGAAGCGCGAGCACGAGTTGTATTCGGAGGACAATTCAATGAAACAAGAATGTTAATTTTTAAAGAAAATCAAATAGTACCTATATAATTAAATGCCAAGTGTGCTGATAAAATATTTGACGTTTATCTGACAATTTAATTTCTTGTAATGCGCCTCGTGTAATTTCCAGAATGAACCGGTTTGGTAACAACGTTACCTTCTCAACTGTCAAAAAATTTCCACTTATCACCTCGCCTCCAAAATTTTAGGACAAAAAACATATTATAATGATCACTATAATAATAGCTAGTGCCTGAAACTAATTTAAATATCAGATCTTATGTAGCTTTTTAACGATTTGTAGTTAACCAAAATAAATGCATCTATTTGCCTCAGTCTACAAAATCCCAAAATTCCTGTTTCTGTAATAATTGTTATTGTTATTTTTTATGTCCCTAGTCAACCATATAATAATGTAACTACTGGATAGGGCTGGAACCTTTGATGTAACTGTAACACTCGGAGTAGTTTCCACAAACACCAAAACACTTTCACTTCGCTCGACCTATTGTGTTTTGGTGTTTGTGGAAACTACTCCGAGTGTTACATATAATAATGTGTTCTAGTCTATACAAATCGTAATTATTTTGGTAATCGCATTGTATACTTATTCCAGGGAAATAGAAACATCTATTAATCTGAACCCCCACCAACAAAAAAAAGTTATGACCTAAATAAACTGTTATCATCTCCCGGTCTTTTACTACTTGGCAATGAATAACTCAATAACTGATTAACAATGACTAGAAAACACTAATTATCACTTTAAGAGTATTTTCCCGTATACCTCGAGTTGCACTATTCGCGTACTGGATATTAACTGAACTCGTCGCCTCTTACACTGGATTTTATATTAGAAACAGTCGGTTATTGATATTTATGCACTCCTCAAACACGCCTAGGCGTTTGGACAATCGTTCTCCCCCATACTAAAATCCTCGATGCACATTCCATACGCGGTGATATCATGCTTAACGTCCTGCGTTTGTTACAGCAATTAATTGTTACAGCAATTAATTTAAATGTGATTCAACATATCAGTATTGTACAAAATGCTAGTAAAAACGATATCAAGGAATGAAAATTGAAGACAAAATAAAGTGCTTTAAAAAATAAATAAAAATAACTTTAAGCAAATAAACAAAAATAGTATGTTCTTAAACTATAAAGAGACACGTAACGTTAACATACCATATAATCCGAAAAACAAACAGTTAAACAATAATAAAACATCAAAAAGAAAGTCCTTTTTTAGAGTTTTAACGGTTACATCATACAAATACTTATATAACCCAAACATATTTTAACAAATATACCGTTACGGAATAATCAGAAGCGATTATGCGCGATATATTGAAAATTCCCTATATCTAGGGAAAATATGCACAATATGACAACACCGCAGCGGACGATGTGGCAACATCGCATCTGGGGGTGCCAGATACAACCCCCCAAGTGCGAAGTCTTAACCCTGTAGGACTTATAACCGAGAAACGCCCCCTGGCCCTACTTAGAACAGTTGCAGTATAAGAACATGTGGACTACCCCCTGTAGAATTCTTCGAAATTCTAGAATGGGATGGAATAGTTGAGAACAATCTAGAATAATCGAGAAGCTTCCAGAAGTTTTCAGAACCTTGAAAATAGTAGGTACCTATATAGTACACGGAAATTAGCAAAAATAGAAGAAACAATTATAATAAGCTGATATTTTCTGAATCGACAGTTTATAGGGGGAAGAATACAGGATCAAAAAGTTCCCATCCGTAACTGGCGAGCTTCATCGCTTTTCTCCCTTATAATGACACCGTGCTGGTTTTTCAATTTTCAATAATATTTTTGAAATGTCGTAGAAATGTGATGTTCTACGACAAAAATAGAAGTATTGAAAAATATTGAGAATTAAATTTTCTGTAAAACATGTCCTATGGGTCGTTTGCAGATTATTAAGGGTGTTTACGTTAATCGACGGCAAACTTAGGGGTAAGTGTGAAGTGTAGAAAAAATACCTGATAAAAATGCCAAAAATGGTGTCTAATGGAAAAAATACGGGTGTATAATTCATTTTAAATTGTACTCTTTATCAGATTACATAAAGGAAATGATTAAATACAATGCAGTGATGTACCTATTTCCCTAATCAAATAAACTTAGAATGCTACACATATTACCTATGTGACCTAGCCTATAGTACGTGTATAACAATATATATTAATATTATCATATTTCTAATCAAATTATATTGAAGAACCGAAAAAAACTATTGCAGGCGAAAAATTTGGTTCGAACCGGACCGTCTGAATATTCTCAGAGTCGGAACCATATCAAAACCGAAATTTTCCAATTAATCTAGCACCGGTACCGATATTTCATTTGGGTCCGGGTCCCTAATATAAATTGTCAAAGGACTAATAAACTAAGAACATAAACATAATTCTTCAATCTCAATACGAATCACAGTAATTTATTTTTATTTATATCTTTGTTATATATTTACTCACCAATTTATTATTATTAAGTGGGTATGTCAAATATTATATTGACGTTGACGCCATTAACGCTAGTATCCTAACCTCAAATTTCATTTACCGCTTCCTGCATTATGACTTATATTGACCGTATTATATTTAATTGAAAGTTAACTGCACCTGTAGTCAAGCATAAAATATCTTGATATTGCAGAAATTGTTTGTAAATAAACATTACCGCCTGGTACCACCAGCAAGCATTTGTGGTTATGTTTACCACTACAGCTGGCAATTTGCTGTCACATGAATGTCACATACGGTGTCAGACGTCCTTAAATGTGGGCAGATATTTTTATCGAGGCGTAACGTTGCGTTCAACGCCGTTGAGCGGCGATCATTCTGTTCAGCGCTTAACTGTTGGTCCGGTGCGTTCCCTATACCACAACCACAGTATAAATATAGGTAGTTAATTGATTAAAATTCGGTCAGCGAATTTTTGCGTGTCAGTAATAACTTCTCCTTTTTATAAGGGGAAGTTAAGAAACAATAAATTGGTTTCAAGCACTGATTTAAAAATGGTAATTAGTAGTGTTTGTAAAACCGAGGTTAAAGCAGTTTACTTCTTTATTGGAAATATTAGTTAGGATTAGTTAGATTAGTTTTTTTTAATCGTCTCCGGATGATGCCAACTTGGTTGGCGAAACGCGCGTCGAGCGAAGTGAAAGTGTTTTGGTGTTTGTGGAAACTACTCCGAGTGTTAGGATTAGTTAGGTCAGGAAATATTGGTTGGTTTCACATAATATTATAAATATTATGTGAAACCTTAATCATTTCATCATTATTTTGCTACCCTATTATAAGGAACCTAAAACCTTCAACTTTTTATCTTGACAACGTCTTGACGGATAGGATATAACCTCATTAATTTGATACCAATAACCCATCTGATGCATCGTAGTATTTACATAATTGAATTTGTTTACTCCTTTCTCGACATTATTCATTAGGGACCTCTGACCTCTACTTATCAAGCTATGCTTCCACCCTATTTCATTATTATTACGGCAAGGGGCGAGCGTCGTGAACGTTTCATTAAGGGTAGGTAACAGATGAAGTCTGCACTTGCGCCGTAAGTCTGTGGACTATTAATCCATATCGTCGCCTTATCACGTGCAACGTTGTCGGATTGTCTGTAAGGAACGGTTGTGGGTGAAAATAATTTACTATTATAAATACACTTATCAACACACGTTATTCCACATGACAAAAAGAAACAACCCAATATATTTAAATGTTAACAACGAAACAGTTATTAATTTGTTAATTCGAAAATTAATTTTAACTTTAAAATTAATTATCAGAAACATCTTCCTGAAATAAATGTTTAGGACAGATCCAATCTTGTATGGTACTATTACAACGGCATTAGCAGATTTGGTCCTGGGTCATACGATATTATACCTGTCTTTATATATCTGTCTTTATTAGTGACTATTATAGACCTTGTCGATTTCTATATTTCATTGTCTATACCTAGGCACAATTACCATCAAAACAATCATTATAGGTTAACACTGATAACCTATGGTGATTAACCTATGGTAACCTACGGGCCTAAAGGTAAGAAGTTGTAGTTCAGTAGCATATTTAGTAACTACAAAAAAAATAATGGAGCATATATCGTTCTAAATATGAACATTTTGTACTAGCTTCACTATCGACTCTTAAAGAAAAATGGCCATTAGTGGATGAAGATCGACAAGAATTTGCTGCAATAGGAAATTTGTTGCAGCAAATTAACGCTGACAATCATCAACCAAAAGATGAAATCTGTGACTGGATGAAAGTGATGAAGACCATTTACAATTGGATAGTGATGACGACAATTCCTCTAATGAAAACTGAACAGTTGGCTCAGATGAGCTGATAGTTAAAAATTAATCGGAGGCTATTCAGGGTTTTAGTATCTGTATGCAGCTAATAAAGTACTAATATAGGTACTAAAAAGTACTGTGCAGAAGAGAACAGAGTCGAATGGAACAGTTCGACCGTTCTCAGAATGCTACGGCAGCGTGCAATGAACGCTAAACAGGGATGCACTCGCCAAACAAAAATATCAGAAATCTTCGATTAATGTTAATTTTATTCTTCATTTTTAATACATAATATAGTTATGTATACCTACCTATATACATTTACAAGAAATACATTTGGTTTGGTTGTTAAGTTTAGTTTGTTAAAAATAACATGAAAGTATGCGTATTATAAATATTTCACAATTTATTATTCATTTGGAACTTTCTTTTACACTTGCAAAAAACTTTTGTGTTTTTCCAATATAGTCCAATCATTGAAGGTAAAAATAAACTATTACCTCCGAATTATTTGAACTTCCATCGATTTTCATGAGATGCTGATGAAATTTGATGAAAAAAAAACATGAAATTTGATTTGAAATTAAGCTCATCTTATCCTTAACTTCAAAAGTGACACATGACTTGTGCTTTTAGCTTTTAAGGTGTGAACACTACCCCTTCGTGAAAAAAATTGAAAAAATTCAGATTTAAGCATTTTATGGATTCACATCTTATTTAATTATAAGCAGAATAAAGCTTCTTTCGTATTCTCGAACATGATTTACGATGTATTCCAAATTTTCAACCCTTAAAAACCACCCCTATGCTTAAATTAATAAAAAAAATAAACGAAAATATTGTAAAAAATTACATTTATGTATGTATATATACGATACACCCACATATGACCAACTATGAAACTCCAAAATTATGTGGAATGGAAAAAGTTTTATGCTCTGAAAAAATGCGATTGTTTTTTTACCAAGACCCTTAATTTTGAAGCTACAACGCCCATTCGATAACCATTTCACAGGTAATTTCAAGGGCTACAAGATCATATACATTTCAATATGCCCAAACCCTTCATATTCAAAAGGTAACGGGTTGAAGGGCTCGTGAGGGGTGGTCCGCGCACTATAATGCAAGCCGTAGTCTACTCTAGACTACAGAAATAGAAAAAATCTAAAATTTTGTTAAGATAAATCCTACATTTTTGAACTAACTATATAATTTTGTACATATTTTTTAGTTTTAGTTATTTAAAAAAAAAAGGTATTTTTTAAGAAATAAGGTTAATATCCATTCTGGTGGGAATGGCAGTTTTTGCATCCTAAGTCGATTAGTTATAATGCAATATTAAAGTAACTCATTTTAAAGGCCCAAGTAGGTACTACAAAAAATGTTCTGTAAATTTTTCCCGAAAAATGCATCAGTTTTCGGTTATTTAACGTTGAATACTTGAGTAACCGAGTTGTTGTAATAAAGGTCTTCTTCAACGAGCTATAACTCCCTTTATTTTGGACCTAGCCCATTCATAAAAAAAGCATCTTTTTTTGTTTTCTTACAAGCCTCATTTTTGGACATTACAACTTTTTTGAGAGAAGTTTTCGAGTTATTCGCCCGAAAAAACGTACAAAAACATGCATTCTTAACACGTTTTCATTCGCGAATAACTAAAAAAATATCGATCTACATCGAAAAAACTTTTTTACTTAATATTTGCCCCTCTATCCTGTTGCATACCGCAATAGATTGCACAACGAAATGCAAGCTACGAGTTTGAACATTTGAACGCTACCTATTTACGTGTGACGCCGCCTCATGAGAAGCGCTACAGCCCGCGATGTAACGGCTATAACTGAAGCAAATACCCAGCACTAGGGAGCATACAAAAAGCGAACCCGCGGCTGCCTGAAAATGTCTCAAAAATCGGGGCATACCGCGAATTCGTGACAGTGACATCGCTCTTTCAATCGTGCTTTTGATTCATAGTATTCTCATATCATTTTATCACATTTGTGTTCTTGCTCTATTTCGTTTATTTCTCCTTCGTTTCTGTATTTATTAATTTCGCGTTTTGCCTTGCATTTCCTAAATTAAGTTGCATTAATATAATAATTCATTTAAAGTATTTAGATTATTTCGCGTTGTGAACTTAAGACGGATTGTCGTTTCGTTTTCCCTGTATTTTAAACCATAAATCTTGGTTTTGATATCATCCTTAATAATCCGCTTAGCCGGCGGATTATCATTTAATATTTCAGTGAACGCAAGCAGCCTGCCTTAGTATTTTTACAGTATAAGCCGTCGTAGGTAAGAATAGTGAACAGTTTGTGGGAAAAACTGAAATTATTTGTATCGCAACGGCCTCCGAATTCACGACCATATCTCTCCGCTACAGCTAGTCAGGACCAGCGCCCAACAATTTGTTATTTTTCCTAAACATTTTTTTTTATATAATTGATATCATTAATTAATATAAACTTTTAGTTACCTTTGCATTCGTATTAATTCCCGCGACTTTGGAGAACGGGCATTATTATTATTTTTCTCTAGCAAAAAGGGTCGATTGGGAAACAATCCATTTTCAAAAACACTTCCACCACCGAGAAGGCGTGGCACACATCGGCGCTATGTCACTTTTGCTGATTGAACCATCCCCTAACTACTCACCAGATTTCACGTCAGTCCGTTAATATTTTGTTTTACGGCACAAACATTATTTTTTTCATCGACACATGAAAACGCGATTATTTTTTGCAAATTCCCGTGACCAGTAGACCTCTTTGGAACCCTGCAAATCGCATGCCTATTATTATAAGCCTTTTTTTAATTTTGTTTTAACTTTCTTTCGATAGAAGGGCATGCATTTTAATATCAGAGAATACCAAAAGAAAATGTAGCCTCCAGAGGGCTAGTTATATAGTAACCGATTTTCTTTGTTGTCATAAGGTACATTTTCACTCCTCCAAAAGGCATGCTGGGTGAAATCGGAGAAAATGAACTGTTGTCATCTCCCGGTCTATTAATTTCTCTAAAATGAACAAACACATTATGGATAGTGTGTTTATTTTTTACCACATTTTATGTCATAATCGTAATATGACACCTATATATTTTTCTATCAATAAGCAATTTATTGTGAGCAGTATCATCATCTCATAAATATTCTGGTAAGGTCAGCGTAATTGGAGGACGAACATAATTATTTTGAATATAATTATTTCAAATATTTTAATAGTATATTTTTAAAGGAGCAATTAATTATATAGCCATTATTCACGCCGGGTGACGTTTGAGTGCGTAATGCTTACATAATGATGAAAAATTTAGATTTTTTAAAAAGCACAAGAGTGGAAATGTAAAGCAAATCGTAGCATTTTTCATATGTCTGTTTGGTCTATCGATAGAACTCGTCAAAATAATAGGGCTGTTTCATATAATGCCCTAAAATGTACCGTTAATAAGATAGCATTTTACGGTCATCTAGCACTTTTACATGAAACAGAATATGTTCTCTTCATCTCGTCAACTTTGTCAATGCCACCTTTGGATTTGTTGTAATATAGTATAATTTTCGGTTTTTTGTTTACCGCATCTTCTTGACCGCATCGTCAACTTCTCCTTGGTGGTGCGTTGACGATATCAACAAGAACCGTCTTACTTTTTTTACGTACATATGATAGTAAAGTCGCATTATTTGTAAAACCAAAAATTGTACTGTTTACTTCTCTGTGCTTTGAGTGGACGAATTCCGGTGGCAGTTAGTTCTCTTTTATTTTTTCTAATAGTCCCCACCACTGTCAAATTTTCCTTCAGTCGGTCCTGTAACAAATTAATTGAGGTGAACCAATTAATTGTCCATGGTCACGTTGCGCCCTGATCGAACAATTGGTTTTACTAGGCGTTTGACAATGCTACTGGTACTATTATCTAGCCTAAAAGGACCCTCTGGCTGTGTCCAAATTTCCATATTTACGGTATAGTAGGTATGTGAACCTGCCAGTGAAAAAAATTTGATCCCGTATCATGCAGGTTTGCTTTTTATGTACTGACGGAAACTGCATCGACGTGGAAAACATCTCGTCTATTGTATCTTCCCCTACTATATAATTTGGTTGACATCTATTTATAAATCCATCAAACAAATTTCGAATGGCTGCCAGTTTATCTGGGCTTTTACGAACTTGATCTTGAATGTTATCGAATCTTATACACCACATTGGAAACTGAAATCTCGAAAACGACATAACTCATCTGAAATACTCTATGCCAGTGCCATCGGAAGCCCATAAATCCGAAAGATTCGAGTAAGAAGCTTGTGAAACTCAATCAATAACGGCAGTGTCTCTGGCGTCTCTTTCACGTGTAAACTTAACTCGAAAGGACTCAATTTTTATGTTTGTATGGAAAACAATTTGTTCTATTACCTCATCAGGAAAAAAAACCTTCCACGAATCAATTGGAGCTGTAGTAATCTTGGCAGTGTTTGTTGGAACTTCGTGAAAACGTATATTTGCTGCTTTGGTTTTTGCAACACGACTTATTAGTGGATGTTTGCACCACAGCATGCCAGATTTACCCACATAATTATCAAAGCATTTAGACAAAGATAAGTCATCATAAGAATAAGCATCATCTTCTTGATCGTAGTCTGACTATTCAGAATTCGTGGCATGGTTACTTTCCCTCAGAAAATCTTCGTCTAGGTCTGAATTATCTCCAACTTCCCCCTTGTCTAGTAATTCATCCTATATAGTCTTTGTAATCGTGCAACTTCTTGCTCATTCGCCCATTTTATGAGCTAAAAGAATAATTGTTTATTACGATTATATTATTACATTATTACCCGACTGTCCAAGATAACAGTTGTGTCCGATGAGTGTTGCCGCACTTATTTATCTCGGACATTCATATACATAGTCCATAACCATAAATTATTTTTGTTAGGTATATTATTATAGTTATCAAACAGGTGGCATACTTACTTGATTTTGTCTAAGGTTTTCACAGCCGAGAAACTTTTATCGGTGGATTTTGAATGCAACAACTTTTTACAAAATATTTTAGGGACAGATAAGGAAACTTTTTCGAGAGCGGGTGTAGGAAATTACCATCATTTACACGTTTGGTCACATGAAAATCCTCGCGAAGTAAGACTTCAAAACGAGTTCAGTGTTAATGTATGGATGGGCATTATTCATGCACAATAGACTTTGCGCACCTCATATTTTACCTCCTCGATTGAATGCTCCACAAATTTCTTGTGAATAAATTTGTATGAATTATTGGAAGATGTTCCTCCTGTGGTGCATTTAGGAGCTTGGACACAAATGGAGGGTGCTCCAGCTCATTATGCACCCCAAATTCGTCATTGGCTTAATCTAAATTACCCACAGCGGTAGAACTAACGGATTGGTAGAACTAACAAAGTCAACGTTCAAGAATGGCTAGCAGAGACAGGTCTTGTACATTGGCCACCAAGATCGCCAGACTTGAATCCATTGGATTGCTTCATTTGGGGTTATTTGAAGGGAAAAGTTTACGAAACTACAGTCGCAACAAGGGAAGAGATAATTTTACCTATACAAAATGTTAACATCTTAAATTGTCTCATAAAGCGATGCCAGAAATGCATTGAAGTAAATGGGTTACATTTTGCGCAAATCCTTTAGCGCATTTATTTAAGTTTTGAGTTACTGTTTTTGTTTGATTTTGTATTGCTCTTAGTTTGTAACAAATGATATGGTGTATTTTAATATTTTGTTCAAAAGTGATATTCTGTATTCACATTAATTTGCAGTTTCGTTATTAATGTATTTTTTATTCATAGCAATATTATTATTCATACTTTCTCGTTTCAGTATGCTGCGTAACTTCACGTGACACTGATCACATTAATGGGGAAGGTCACGTGAAATTAGTGAAAGGTTTTTTTCTGAAAACAATTGTTTTTTTAATTATAAAAACAAAATTCATAATAATTAAAAAAGCGTTAGTCTTGTTTTTTATGAAAAAATAAACAAAACAATTCATGACAAGGACAAGTGTCGCCATCTAGAATGTCTATAGTAGCAAACGAACTCCTTGGTTGGACCAAAATACTTCCCGACACCAAAAAAATTTCATATTACAAATCATCGTTCGATGTTCGATAGCTTAGCTGCACGGTTTTAGATTTTAGTACTATTAACTTTCGGAAAATACGAGATTTTGTGCTGATGTTTCCAGCAAAACAATGTTTTCTTCCACGAGATGAATTTAAAACGCACTACATTTGTAAGGTTAGGGTCAAATAGCTTTAGGCTTTAGGTTCCCTCTTGCTACTACCCTGACTATAAGTGTTGCATGGTTATTTTATTTATAAAGTAAGGAGTGTGTGTGTGTGTATGGTTATTTTTAAAAATTGTAGAAATAGTTTGTAAATATGCCGTATCGCAAAGGATCAGGAAGAAAAAGCACCCTCTTCCTAGTTTATTTAAAGATATTTAAAGATTCTTTTAAAAAGATCAAAGAAAAACAATGTTTCTGAAAAAAAACAATTTTTGCAAAAAAACAAATCGCTTTGTTTTTTTTTCTAAAAAAAACATTTTATTTTTAAAAACAAAACGTTGTTTTTCAGTTTACATCACTACGTGAAATGCCCCTACATAGATATTAGGCGTAAAAAGCGATGGTACCGATCGGCCCCTCCTATCGAGATCACATTTTGAGCCAAGAATATTGACGCATTTCATTAAAGTATAAAAATATTAAGATATTCTTTTTTGCATAAAAGCTTTCGTCAAAGTGGGTTGGCGTGAGAATGTGCCAACCTGTATTAGCCCCATAGTGGATATATTCTCCTTCTGGTATTAGATTCTTCCAGAAATGTAATGTAGTGACTTTTACTGGCATTTATCCGCGAGAGTATGTGCAGAAAATTAAATTTAAAATAATTAATGGATTAAAATTTTGCTCCATAACTTTAAAATTAAGCAAAATGTCGAAAATTTATAAGAGCACAATATATTTGGTAACATAGCAGGGGTTTCAGTTAGCTTACTAATAATAATCAGGGGCGTAGCGACAAGAAGATTGCGTGGGGAAAAGAGTCTAAGGTACACAAAAAACAATCACCCAGTACATCTAGCTCGATAATTTTAGGCTGAAATATTGCTTTCGGCATATCTACAAAATAATTGTAGTAAATTTGAAGTTGACGTTGTACTTTGTTCGGAAGTTAAGCGCCATTGGAAGTCGCATGAATCATCAGCTAAATTCCTTTAAAATCCAGTTCACGACACACGTCGGCCTTATTTTAAGGTTCCACCACATTCTATAAGCCTTTATTAACAACTCTGTGAAAACAGAAATTCAAAGGAAAAAAAATCTTTTTAGAGTTATTCTACGCTTTTTATTACTGTGTTCCAAGGGCTTATAGTAAGAAAAACTGTAAAATAATTGAAAGTTTAACACCCCGTATCTTATTAACGGTACATTTTAGGGCATTTTTCTATATGAAACAGCCCGATTATTTTGACGACTTCTTAAAGTCATGCTGGTTAAAACCGAATCACCCTGTAAATACACACGTGAAGCATGCAACATTTACCCGGATGTGTAGGAGGCGGTGGCAACACTGCCCCTCTTCATCATACAACGTAATTCTCCACTCTGCAGTAAACACGGGGGTGAGGCGCCGGACTATGACATTCATTTACTGGTGGCCGTCTTTGTTATGACGACCCGTTAAGATGTGACATTTCATGGCGTACTTGCAGTGACAGTGCGTACGAACGTTGCGTTTTAAGACGGTTTTAGTGAATATGGTTCATTCAACTTACGCGCAAGGTCATGTTATGGGAGGTCGGGACACAAGTCCGCTAGGTATCCCGAAATCGCCGTCTTTCCACAGTGGGCTAGACCTGGTGGCCTCCGCGAGCGTGGACTCTCTTAAGGCAGCCCAGGCGTCGCTAGAACAGCAGGATACCACTGGGTTTCCTTGTAAGATCGCCCTCTACAATGCAATGTCCGTCAACTCCCAAACCGGCATTGGGATAGGAGATCTTATAGGACGAAACGTTGTTGGTGTACCCCATTTTACGATGCCGCTTGTACAGAAGAATGCTACTGCCGTGCGTACTATGCAGTCCATGGGACAATTGCCGTTACTTAAAGGTGACCATAATTATCTATTGGCATTATGCGATCTGGGTATTTTTTGCATGGAAGATTCCCTTATCACCTAACCTATTGCCCATTTTTCAAGACTGCTTTTGGAATTTAACCTTGGGTCGGACTTCAAAGTCAAATTTTTAGGGGGACACTAAATGTAATCATAATAATTGTGAGGGTTTTAGTTATTTCGTCATTTGTCATGTCAATTTTCCTGAAAAATTCCTGTGACAATATTTACGTTGGGTTATGACAAATGTCATTTTCTAAAGTTACGAAAATGTAGAAAATTTATGGGTATTGTCCCTCATTCAAAATTAGATAATTTGTTAGGTAATCCCAAAAATGTAAAACATGATTTTTGAGACTATTACTATGGGAATAATTTTTTTTGCCACCATTATAAATATTTGACATCAAACGAAGTCCTCTGATTATGTGTTTCAAAGAAACATCTCAAGCCATACTCTAACAAAAATTATTTGTTGTACCCAGGGGCTATCCTCTAGTGTATTTATATAACAACGTTTTTCATTTGAAAAAAACGTCTGCCATTATTCATTAGAAATGTCAAATAGTGATCTCCCCTTACAGGGGGTTATTTAAAATTTTAAACTCTCAAAACATTTTAACATCCAAAGTTGATTTTTACTCAAATAAGTGAAGTTACTCAAGAAACGAGATTTTTGACAACTCAACAAATCACAGTTGAAAAATAAGACTGGGGAAAAATTAAATAAATGTCAATACTTGTCATAATGACTTTATTTGACAACAGCCTACTTGACTGTTTCACATGTGTATATTTAATTTTTTTTGAGCAAACTATAAATTTTGCGAAGAAAACTCGAGACAAAAAAGTTGCAGGTCCGTCTTTGCACATCAAATCTTTAAGTAAAGAAATGTCGACGCGTTAAAAAGTTATGATGAAAAGTATTATAGGGGTTGGTTTTGTTATCTCTTATAACGATATGTCAGGGTTACAAAAATTGTCACGAACTGTAATTTTATTAGTGCAAGTTGTCTCCCGAATGTCGTTCTTCTAAATTCATCCATAGTGGAGAAAATAAATAAAGAGTTTTCTCCCCCAACTTAGAGGGCTGTAACTTGGAAGGGGAGTTTGGGGGAAGGCGTTTTAAAAAAAATGACCCCCATTAATTTTCACTGAAAATTCACCTCTTCAAATATGTCGTATCTATTCAGAAACACCCTGTATATGTATATTTTCGCCCATAATTCAAATAATGACCCTGTGTATTTAATCTTATTAAATGAAAATCCGACAAACTGTTCTAATTATTAGGGCTCATCTCGACACATAGACCATCGAATTAATTCAAAAATCAGTCGGTTTCGAACAGGTACATATTTGTACAATATTTGTACATTATTCATTCTGCATGAATATTGTACAAATATTGAATATTACGCGACCCCCGCTTCTCTCATTCCTCCAAGTGACGCGTCGCCTGCTGCAATCTTATTGGTCTAAAATTACCAGGCAACCTTTAGTGACCTTGGGGTGTGTGTGTGTGTGTGTAGTCCGTACGCCATTGGAGTAAGTCAGGCTATTGGATGTGTTTTGGTTTGCTGTTTGGAAAACTGAGATATACTTAATTATAGTTGAATACCTGTTGTTTGGAAGTTGTCACATCTACACATTAGGCTGTAGATAGTACAGTACAATGAAAGCGCGACCTTGACGAATAGCATTTTTGTAGCAGTTATTTGGATCGAAAGTTATGGTTTATATTAGATTAGTAAAAATACCAAAACCACTATTCTATTTCTGATGATATAATATGACTTATTTTTAGATGCAGCCGGCATATCTTGCACATTGACTTTCCTTTGATGTTTCGAGCTGGTAGAAATATTTCTAAATTGTGGCGTTCGGTCACACAATACACGATTGTATTTTATAGGGAAAAGTACCCTATTATGCCGGACATCTTGGGAAATTCGAGCGTCTTATATTGAGATGAGATGAGAGAATTTAGAAAGATATTTGAAATTCTGAAAGGCTATTTGCTTCCAGCCATTTAATACAGCTCAAGTTATTTTTTTTCGCTAATACATACTTTTTAACATAACATGGAGGGTTATTAACTTAGTTTCAAAAATATTCATGTTTTCATTCTTTTGTGGCAAGGCAAATGAAAAAAGTGAGATCAAAGACGAAATGACGAATTGTGTGAACATCAGAAAAATTTATACAACTCGGAAGAACTTTTTTCTAAATAGTATTTTGCAACCTACGAATTTTTATGAACAACTATCCACATATATATCAATCACACCTACATTGGGAAAAATCATAGACAAAGCCATGTTTCAACAACTCGTCGCGTTTTTTGAATCTAATCATCTACTAAATTTTCAATTCGATTTTTGCTCTGGTAATTCCACAACTCATGCAATTAACAGAATGGTGGAATAGCTATTTATGTAACCAGTTGGGAAAAGTACCATTTTGTGTAACGAGCAGATTGCGTAATATTTTACTTTTCGCAACTGGTTGTGAAAAGTAAGACATTTCCTAATGTCAAAGGGTTTTGAAAAGTCTCACTTTACATATCAAAATTAGAAAAAGTATTTATATTAGAGGCTTTTGGAAATAAAAGTTTTGGTCGATGTATCATCTTCTACGTCTTGTCGAAGGTTTTTGACTGTGCACGTAGCATAATATCCTAGTTGAAAAACTTACAAAATATGGACTAAACACGACAGCGGTAAATCTCCTAAAATCATATCTTATAGGCTGAGATCAAATAGCAGTGTATGATGGAATCATCACCAGAAGAAGTTAAATTCAGAGTACCTCAAGGTTCTGTACTTGAGCCCCTCTTATTTATTAAGTGTTATCTCAAAATAACATAAAAACCGTTTATTCCTCTCTTTCAAAGTTTATTCTCTTTTGTTATACTAACTTGGGACACGCTTCTCATTTATAATATTGAATATTTTCACTGCAGAGACGTGCTCTGAGAGTAATGACATTCTTACGGCGCTCATGGATGTTCCATGAAACAGCCACAAATATATTTTGCACAATGAAATATAAGAATACAATACCAGACACAGAGAGCAAATTCATATTGTATATTAGATTAGTTAATACCAGAATGCAATAAATTATTATGGTCCAAAATTTTTTAATAAGTTACCGCCAGACATCAAGCAGTTACCGGAAAGAAAATTTAATTTTAGAATTAAACAAATTTTGCTGAATGGAGCATACTACGCATATGACCAATTTTTGTCTGATATTTTATGTTAAAATGTTCAGTGTTTTTATCGTTACTTTGTCTTTATAACTATATTTATACTGTGATGTGAATATACGAAAATTGTAATTTTTGACTTTTGTAAACCAATTGGTTATTGACATCAATAAATACTTTACTTTACTTATGATTTGTTTATAGATCAGCTTGAAATTCTGTATAAAAAAGTAGAGTGCAAGAAAGTTTCAGCACATCAAACTTTTTCAGTTTACATATCTAAATAACATTCTGAATGTGACATTTAGGTAAATTCTGTACCAGATCGATACTTATATATTATGCGATATGTGATACTTCATCCCATTAATGAAAATCACAAAAAAGTACTTTCCTGAAAATCTATTTATAATACTCTGTTTATACTCCTTCATAAAAGTTTGTATATTTAAACCATACATTTAAACCTTGATAATTAATAAGACACACGTTTTTGTGCACTATTTTTAGAACAGTTATAAGAGAGAGTTTTAGTCTAACTTGGAAATAAGATTATCTATAGCATATTCTTCGATGAGGAGGCAACGAACAATATATAATTTTATTTCCACAGATGCATCCCCAGCCGATAGAGAAGAATTGTTTGTACAAAAACTTAGGCAGTGCTGTGTTCTTTTCGATTTTGCCACAGATCCATTGTCTGATCTTAAATGGAAGGAAGTCAAACGTGCCGCACTCCAGGAAATGGTGGAGTTTGTTACAACACAGAAAGGCGTTATCACCGAAACTATATACCCTGAGGCTGTTAATATGGTAAGCAGTTATGTATTTTGCTATCATTTTATGAGTGATTAGAAAGCTAAATTCAGACCATTTAGACCTTGATTTAGGCCCGTAGCTTTGTTATCTCCTTCCATTTTTTTCGCTTCTTAGCTTTTTCTTTCCAATTATGAACTTGTTCCTTCCATGCTACTGTTTTCATGTCTCTGTCATTGTGCATTCTTTCTAGATGCCCACCGGCATCCTCCTTGATTTAATGAAATTACTTATTACCGCTTTTCCAAACAAATTTATAATTCTGTGTTGCCCTGTGGTCCCTTTTCCCCTAAAAATTCTTCTTAAGATTTTTCTCTCAGATCCCAGTTAAACCCGTTCGAACATTGAAATTCTTGCCTACAGAACCCTTAATTTTTACCTCTCTTGTATTTTTATTAAATGTCCATTTATTATGCTGTCATAAGACCTTTTGAAATCTACAAAAAGTGTAATACATTGATATCTCATATTCATAGCATCCTACTAAAATTTGTTTTAATACCATAATTTTATCATAATAATCTATCACTTTATAAGACATGGAAAGACTGGGAATTTGATTTATTTTCAGTTTGCTGTGAATCTTTTTCGTACCTTGCCACCATCGTCAAATCCAAATGGTGCTGAATTCGATCCAGAAGAGGACGAGCCCACATTAGAAGCTGCGTGGCCACATTTGCAACTTGTTTATGAGTTATTTCTTAGAGTATTAGAAGCACCTGATTTCCAACCAAATACAGCGAAGCGATATATTGACCAAAAATTCGTTTTGCAACTTTTAGACTTATTTGATTCGGAGGATCCAAGAGAAAGAGATCTGCTGAAGACAACTCTTCATAGAATATACGGCAAATTTTTAGGGCTGAGGGCATTCATACGCAAACAAATAAATAACGTATTTTATAAATTTATATATGAAACGGAACACCACAATGGTATTGCGGAGTTATTAGAAATTCTCGGATCGATAATAAATGGTTTTGCCTTACCTTTGAAAGAGGAGCATAAGGTTTTTCTTCTTAGAGTTTTGATGCCTTTACACAAAGTTAAATCCCTCTCAGTTTACCATCCGCAACTGGCCTACTGTGTAGTACAGTTTCTAGAAAAGGATCCATCTTTGACGCAACCCGTTATACGTAGTTTACTAAAATACTGGCCCAAAACACACAGTCCTAAGGAAGTTATGTTTTTAAACGAACTGGAAGAGATTCTAGATGTGATAGAACCTGCGGAGTTTCAGAAAGTGATGGGTCCCCTCTTCAGGCAACTTGCCAAGTGCGTCAGTTCGCCTCATTTTCAAGTTGCAGAAAGAGCCTTGTACTATTGGAATAATGAATATGTCATGTCATTAGTGTCTGAAAATGCCACTGAAATACTACCAGTCATGTTCCCTAGTTTATACAGGAATTCAAAGAGTCACTGGAATAAGACTATTCACGGTCTCATTTATAACGCTTTGAAGCTTTTTATGGAAATGAATCAAAAACTTTTTGACGAGTGCACGCAACAGTATAGGCAGGAGAGGCAGAAGTAAGTTACTTTTTTTTTATAATTATTATGAACTCTTATCCTAACAAGTATATATAGAAATAAATACAGGATTAGACTGGGAGATGATAACAGTTTATTTTCTCCCATTTTACCCCTTTTTGGAGAAGGGAAAGTGTATCTTATGATGACAAAGAGAAGCGGCTACTATCCTGCTGGATGCTTTCCGGTCATTTTTTTTTGTTTGTTTTCTCTGATCTTAAAAAGGCATGCCCCTTTTATCAAACGAAAGTTAAAACAAATTTAAAGTGTTATAATAATAGACATGAGTGTTTCAGGGATCCAAAGGGCACTAACGGTCACATGAACTTGCAGAAAATGCAGAATTAATTTTCTGGTTTTTCAGCTGTATGTTGATTGAGAACACTTGTGTCGTAAAACCCATATAATTTTGGGGAAGTAATTATAATATCAGACACAAAAGTTTGATGCAAGTCTAAAAAAAAGTTGCAAATGGAATTTTCCATATAACCGGAAAGCCAGTTGATGTCATAAGGTACAATTTCACTCATCCAAAAGGCACGCAGGGTGAAATCGGAGAAAATAAACTGTTATTTCTCTCGGTCTAGGTGGTAAAGTTTATCCCAGAAAATGAGACCGTTGCGTCATCATAATGCGTGACACAATTTATTGACATAGTTGCCATATTGTACTACTGAAATTATAAACGAAGTTTGTTTGATTGAAATATACTTTTAGGTTAACATTTCTAAATTAATTTTTAATAGGATCTAGAAGATCCTATTACATAATATGTAATATATTGTCTTACCAGATAGTATTAAAACAAAGTATAATGTGGGTACATGAAAAAATTCTGCACCCAATGAATGTAAACAAAGAGGAAACATTAGAATACAGGGTTATACATATTTATTAAATACAAATTTAAATACATTTGACCAGGCGTCAGGGTTTTTCTTAATAAAAATTCTCAAGTGCGTACTCACATATTACCTCAAGTATCCCTCTTGGCCGTTCCTAGGATATTGTGTTCTATAGTCGCAAGTTCAGCTATCCTCGGAATGTTTGGAAGAAATGGGGGGGGGGGGGTTAGTGATTTTTAGGGACTTTTCATCTAGATGAATTGGCTACACTCAAAATCACTAGCGAGAACATCTATCAGTTATTTCAGTCAGCTGTGTAGTATGTAACGTCAATGTTCGTTCGATAATTCGATATACCTATTCTCAAGCTCTCAACGTGTTTTTCATTTACCTGATAGAAAAAACAAAGGCGTTCACAGAAGGAGAAAAATTACTTTTGGCAGCCTTGGTGAGAGACCAAGGTGCTACCATCGAATGCAATAACACACTTTCTCCAAACGATTATAAACTTTGATAAACTAACCAAAAAACTGCACCGATGCTCTTCATGTCATATGTCAAATTGACGGATTGCAATCCATGATCCATGCCAATATGCCTGCGTTGCCACCCAACCATCCGTCCAGGGAGGTGATGAGCTTCCTTGAGTGTCTCTTGAGTAATGCGAATACTCGCTTGTGCTCAAGTCACGTCTGTAGAACACAATTTTATGATGATGGATAATATTTATAGTTAAAACTCAATTATTAAATTAACGTAATTTTTACGTGAAGCGAAAAGCGCATCATATAATGATAGCTTTTCCACTTAGTGCAAGGTTGGTTGAGTTAACTTAAGCTTCTCCTGCACAATATGGTTAAGGGCTATTAGTATTATTACTCTAGTATATAGTGTTACTCTAGTTGTTGCATCACAAGTTATGACATATTAAACTTTATAGATAATATAGTCATCTCAGTCTGTCATGTTTACTTTTGTGGTGCAAATATGATGTATATAACAAATTGTTGTATATTTTGTATGTATTGAATACGTATCTACCAGTTTGTGTTTATTCAGTAAATTATCTGATTTTTGAACTGTTTTAAAAGTTTTGTTTTTTAGAGAAAGGGAGAGGCAACACCAACGTCAGGAGTTGTGGGTGAAGGTAGAAACATTAGCATCTCGAAAACCTGAATATGAAATACTAAAAAGTAGAAACTCCGAAATAAACAATGTGATAGGCAGTCCCGATCCTGACGAAGAAGTTAACCTAGATAATTTAGAAACGGAAGCGCAAGAGGTAAACAATTCTTGACTATAATAATCAAATCGATTTTACTACTTATCGTATTAGTACAGTTTGTCAGAGATGAAAAATGTCCTCTACCTGGATTCTGCATCAGGGGTGCTGAATTTTGGATAAGGGTAGTTTTTGGCAGCCAGAATTTAGAAATTTTCATTAAAGGATTAAACTTAAGGGTTAGTTTTTCCAAAATTCTGATTATGCCAATAATTGAAAGAACGGGATTAGTATTATACAGTGTAATCCATATATAACGACCCTCAAGGGACCGGTGAAATTAGTCGTACTAACCGGACGACGCACAGAACTAACGATTACATTTGATTCACTAGCTTCTAAATGGTGCATTAAAGCTTGCATTTTCATCGATAAAAACGGTTAGTTGTTATAAACGAAGTCGTTATATCCGAATTCTACTGTATTTATCTTAACCGGTAATTGTATTTATTTTACGAATGTTACATAACACTTTGATCGAGAATGCACATGAAACTGATTATTTAATAAATTTCGGAGTCACGCTCCGGAGTCAATAAGTATGTTGTATTGTTAAAAATGAAAAGATCTTGGAACAAACGGTTTACCATCCAAAGGTATAAGGGGGCCACGTTTCTTTAGCACATATTGGTGAAATGGTTCGCCTATTTGTTGCTTGACGACAAAACTGTTTTTTTAGCAGGAACACTTATTATTTTGAATAAGTAGGAATACAATTTACCGTAGTATGGAGTCATGCAAATACTATTAACTTCAAATAATTGAAGCTTTATTTGAATCAAATGATATTGTTAAATAAACTGAAAATGAAACAGAATGTTGAATCTCCCTGTTTATTATTATGTAGCACCGTTAGATAAATCAAACTACCTATACTGATAATTTTGACAATTGTCAATGTAACACACGAGCTTCTGTTTCTTTTATTGACCTACGTGAATATTAGACGGGTATGAATGACATTTGGTTTCTGATTTAATTTATTACATGATATTATATATTTTTTTCATTCGCTTTTTTCCTTTTTTTATAATTTGTTGCTAAGTTTTTATTTTCAAAAAACATGCAACGGTTTTTGTTAATTCCTTATATTCAAACGTACTGTAAAATATGTGTATGTATGTGTCGCTGAATATTGAAGATTCTTACCTTCATTTATATTTACCATGGGCCTTTTGATTTATACTTCTGTCCTAAACTTTATATGCTCGACATAAATGCTGACAGAAGATTAGTTCAGGATTAGTACTGTTGCACTTATTTGGGTCAGGTTAAAAGTCTTCAAGTCCTTGTAATGTTGCAAAGGTCCTGCCTTCTTCTAAACGGGACATTTCTGATTATTTCCCAAACAATAACACTAACAAAAAAATATATAACCTAACATTTAACCTCACTTTCGTTTCGCAGATAAACAAATACCCAACCGGTCAAGAATAGCTATTTATGTAACCAGTTGGGAAAAGTACTATTTTGCGTAACGAGTAGATTTCTGCGGAACGAGCGCCAGCGAGTTCCGCAAAAGAATGCGAGTTACGCAAAATAGTGTTTCCCAACATGTTTCATACAAGATGTTTTCTAATTTTCACCAATGTGAATTTTATACATTTAAAAATAATCCAGTAGGTTGTAACGGTGTGACAGCTTGTCACTTTCATAGCTTGTCAGGTCTAAATAACCTACTATGTAATGAACTTTACACAATATATAAAAGTAATATTTTAAGAAAAGTAAGATGTTTCGTAACGTCAAAGGGTTTTGAAAAGTCTCACATTACAAGCCAAAATTAAAAAAATAATATTCCATAGATTTAAGCGTAAATACTAACAATACGACCGTCGTAGATATAGCATGGACGTTCTAGGTCTCCGACTTTTGTAGAGCCTATCCAGGGTCTATTAGAAAAGGACTACTTCTTTCGCCAATATGTGCCAAAGAAACCTTGGACGTTATACTTTTAGATAGTAAATTATTTGTACCAAGATCTTAATTTTTTTACAATATCTACTTATTGACTGGAACGCGAGTCCGAATTTTTTCAAATAATTAGTTTCACATTCATTCATGAACGAAGTGTTCTGTAATTCCCGTTCTCTCAATTGGCTTAATCAGAATTTCAGAAAAACACCCTTCATTCAAAAAACGCCTTTCAATGTTTAAAGGTTGGTTTCACCCACTTCCTGCAACCATTGATGTTTTGCGATTTTTAGATTTTGTGTGCCAAAAATTCAAACAACTGTACTATATATATATATAATTTATTAATCTTGAGATGAATTGGGTATATGAATATTATTAGGATATTATAGGAACTGAAAAGCTGTGAAAAGTCTTATATACTTAATAAAAATTTCTTTTAGGAATTTAGAATAACATGAGTTTTGTTAAATTTATCTAGTTTTATCACTATTTTAGTTTAACATTATCTTAGACAAATAAAAAAAAGTTTGTGGTCATCAGTCAAGTCAAGTATTTTAGAAATTATTATGAGACATTAAATTTGAGGAAAATTTCGAGTGTGCCACTTTTTTGTCCTGCAGAGTAATAAATTATTTGAAAATGTTTCCTGAATACCATCTTGTATTAAGAATGTAATGTAATATGAAACAAAAAAATGAAGGTCTTAACTTTGGTTGGTTTGATACTATTCTCACTTTGGGAGTCTCATCTGTCTCCACCATATTTGACTGAGGAAAATCTTCTTTCTGTAGCATATATACATTATGGACAATGCCCATTCTGATCAGCAAAATCAATTTTTAAGATAATGGAAAGTAATTGATAAATATTGATTACTATTATCTTTTATGCCATATTTTTTTTTTAACAGTTGGGTTTTTTGAAATTTAAACTATAGTCAAAATTTCTTTTTCAGTTCCCTCCCATATCTATATATGAAATAATTTAAGAAATTAATGGGGTCGCCGAGTTTGCTACCACATCTGACCACTTTTACTGCAACAAAGGTGCGATGACTTTGAAGTAACTGTAGGTCTAGGTGGTTTTATATCCTTAATTTTTGTATTTTCCTTACTTAAAAGGAAGCAGATCCTAAACTTTCAAACAGACTTCTATACTGGCCTTTGGCTATATATTTTCTGTCCTTGATAAATTCAAATATTCGATGTTATGAGCTATGCAAAGGCACAGCTTCAAAAATGCATCTCTTGGTCTTTCTCTTGATCCCTGTTCGCCATATAATGCAGATGAACAGAATATCATTGATGTGTGTGTGGCCGAAGTAGAGATAGTATGATATGTGACACCTTAGAGATGTTTTTTGAATATTTGCTATTTGTATACAATTATTATTATAGTCCAGGCAACGAATGCTCAAAATGAAGTGTAGAGGGAAATGTTAGGGACAGAAAATTTGACCTCAGAACTTTGTTTGGACTGGTCTGGAGATGAACATATCAAAAGTCTCCACTCCTAGGTGGTGAGTGGGGGGGGGGAGAGGGGCACTTTAAAGGTACCATTTTTTGGTTTTTCTTGTTTTTCGCTTATAACTCGGAAACTATGCATCGTCGCGGCTTGACCATTCTATACAAAATTGAAGCTGACAAAATTTGCTACAAGAATCATTACTTGTCATCATCATATTTGTCAATATGTTCTGTTCTCTTTTGAACCGTTTTATTAAAAAAATCTGAATAATATATTTTCTTGAGGGAAATTTAATGCTCTACAACTTCTCTCACGATTTTTTGTGGGAACAACATTTGAAGATTTATCTTAACAAATGGAGCAAAAAACGTGGGGCGAACAAATTGTTTTCCGAATTCCGAGTGCAGATATCTCGAGAACAGAACATTATGTTGACATATATAAGTAATGATTCTTGTAGCAAATTATCATCTTTAATTTTGTATGAGTGGTCGTAAAGTCGCTACGACGCATAGTTTCTGAGATGTAAACGAAAAACCAAAAAAAATAAGACCTTTGAAGTGCCCCTCTCCCCCCCCCCCCAAGCTCACCACCTAGGAGCGGGGACTTGTTATGTTCATCTCTAGACTAGTCCGAACAAAATTCCGAAGTCAAACTTTCTGTCCCTAAAATTTCTCTCTATAATTCCTTGCCTGGTTCACACTTATTTAATTTATGTAAATGAAAATACTTGGTATCTGTTTTCTTGATATATAAAAATGGGCCTCCATTTAGTTTCTTATTTAAAATTACCAATTCGTCGTATGGTAATATTTTTTGATCGTAAATAAGACTAATGTGCTGCCAGGTAAAAGCAATGAATTAATTATCAGCAAAAATAAAATGTTTTTTATTAATTGCCATTGATGTTCCAATACCATTGATGTATAAATACCGGTTTAGCAACATTGCTTATTATGTTAATTAGTGTTAATGATTGTTATATTTTAAACGAAATTAAATCCAGAAATGCAGTGTTACTATAATTTAAATATACTAGTTAGTTCGCCTCTGAATGAAGGTTTTAAATGGCTGTGCACATTCAACACATTCAGGTGATATTTTCGGTTACTTCACTCGCAGTTAGGGCATCAGAGAAAAATAAACCTGAATTTAAAGTAGGGCTTGAATGACTCAATGTATAATATAGTAAACCATTAAAAAGTTACAATGAACGAGATACGCATGGTTTTATTGCAAAATAATTTTGAAAACTGCACTTTATTCACTTTTCTCAGTAATGGATAATATTGAATGTATTAGTGAAGTGAGTATAATATAAATAAGATTGTGATTTGTAAGTGAAATACCGAACAACAAATCTGTACTGATATACTATTTCTCACAATCCTGAACGAACATACGACATCGCAATTTTATCAGGGATTAATTTTGTATCTAAATTCGACCTGATTTCAAAAACGTTCAGGATTCTGAGATATACTTAAAGTATGGTCTAATAAGTTTCGAAAAGTCCAGTATGTAGGGAGTTTTGCCCTGCAAAAGGTGGAATAGCGCCGATTTTTAAATATATTGTTCAGGTCTGGGATTTGAAAATCCCCATTGGGTGGGAGGGAGAATGCTCGAGCCGCCATCTCGAATAAAAGGTATAAATAAACAGTTTTTGAAAACAGCTCCGCAGCGATTGATCCAAGGACGAAAATGTCTTTAACAAAGTTAATATGGACAAAAATCCTCACATTTGATGAGCTTATGGGTTGAGGAATAGCAAAAGATTCCGTAATTGGTTGCCTTTCTCCCTTCCTTCCATCCTATTTGTATTAGTTTAGTGGCGTCCCTCCAATCTACGAACTATTTGTGCATTCCACCCGCCTCATAGGTCGTTCCACACCCCCCTCCACCTATGCAAGCATTCCACTCGCCTGGAGCAAAACATGAGCATGTTTGTGCCAATTCTGTTCCCTACTATCCTATATAGTAGACAACTGATGTTAAATATGGTATTAGATATTCTTGAAGTAAATGAATAATTAATATTTGTACATAATATCTGATTTTCTTCCTTTTTTAATGGGGTACATTTGTACCCCGCCAAGTGATCTGTGTAACATTTTGAGCTTTGTAATCTGAAGGTTAAAAATAAGGTTTGAGGGTTTTATAATAAAATTTTGATTAAGTTTGCAAGGTTATTTTTAGAGAAATATATTAATGCATAATATACAGACATGAGATGGTCTACACAGGAATGTCTGTCGCTGATGCTATCATCTATATTTGGGAGCCTTAAATTAAAGTTAATATTAAATCAGGTACAGACTTGTAGAATCAAGTTATTTATAGATTTAAGACAAGTGGTCACCAAGGAGAAACAATATTTCAAGGATATGACCAAATATACCTAAATCATTCCTTATATTCGTGGCTAACAAAACTAGTATATTTAAACAATGATAAGTAACATATAATTTATGCTCT
The DNA here is from genome assembly GCA_964058915.1 of Tetropium fuscum. Classification (NCBI taxonomy): domain Eukaryota; kingdom Metazoa; phylum Arthropoda; class Insecta; order Coleoptera; family Cerambycidae; genus Tetropium; species Tetropium fuscum. The sequence goes on along the minus strand of CAXKVY010002821.1, from coordinate 139,331 downwards.
ATGAAAGGTCTTTTCTAAACTTTTTCATGTACCTGATTTTTATACTTATCTATTTATTTGGATGTTGTAATCATTCTTCCATATATGAGATAATTTTAATACTTATCTACTAAATTTAAAATGATTAGCACTTTTTTTTTTAAATCGGTAATATTTAATTAAGCAGTAAAATTATGTTGTACGGGCCCTGATGCAAAATAGTTCGTCTGCTGATAACATTTGCCGATACTTATATTTTGTAAGCAATAACTTTCTGTTATTGATATTTAAAAAATAATTATTATGTAGTGTTGAGCAATTAAAACACTATCAGTAATGGTAATATTGTTATTTCGGAAATTTATTTAACGTAAAGTTGAAAACTAATTCGTGCTAAATGCAAAGTAAAACTTTCAGAAACCAAATTTTCTTTGGTACCTGTCTATTATTCAAGTAGGCCAATAAAAAAAACAAATGGGAGCTCGTTTGTTACATTGATAAAATTGTCAGTAGTTTGATTTATCTAACAGCGAATTCGACTAAGTGCGACTTAATTGCAGAAATTGTTTCTGATTTTTAATTATTAATACCTCATAATTATTTATGATAATTAAATTTTATGAAGAAAATAATTAAAATTAATTTAAATTTTTTATTAATATTTACACCACACAATTTTAATGTTAAAAACACAGGTCAATAAGAGGACGAAATCACAGATCTTGGATTTTATTTATGGACAAAATACAAGAAAAAGAAGTATCACTACTGAATTCATGCGAGTGCCTATTAGGACGGTACAAAAATGGCGGTAGGTCGATTTGGAATGGTGCTTTGGAATGCACTAACATGGTGACTGTTATTGCATTAGCACAATTCAAGTGCATGCAAGTCGAATTCACTATTACGGTGCTAAGATAAACAGTGAGTTTCAACTCTTGCTGGTTTCATTTTCAATTTATTTAACCAAATCATTTGATCCAAATAAAGCTTCAATTGTTGGACTAAGGCTAATTATATTCCTACGTATTTATAATAATGCGAAAAGTTTTTTCTCACAAATAGATTTTGCATCGGGGCTCGTATATCTAATTGCAGAATAATATATTCCTCCCATTCAATCACTAATCTGTTGATATATTTTGTGAGGTCTAAACGGTCATCAGAAATAATTACAAGCCATGTGGTCATAAAATGCAGGTAGTCTACTTCGTAATATTAGTCAAAGATATTACACACTATAGGCAGAGAATAACTAAACCAACAAGAAGTGAAAGTAAGCGGTGGCTTCTTTGATATTCATGTCTCCGTTTTCCATGGCCTTGATTAGTGTGTCCTTGATGTTAATAACACTTAAAGACTCGGAGAAATAATATACGCGTTTGGATATGCGGTGTACACTGAAAAAACTGTTGGCAGAATGATGTTTTGTTGACTTTTTTTGTGACAACTTAACCACTTATTTCGCGCATGCGCAGGATAGAAACGACGTGACCCTTGGCTTCTCGTTGGTTTAGTATTCTCGGCTATAGAAGTCAACTGCAACGGTAAAATTTGGCTCATAAACCCAACCCAAGATTTGCAATCCGGTAATTGAACGGGAAAATGGAATTTAAGAGTGAAATAGAATATGTCACGCGAAAGGGAAAAGAAAAATTTTCTTTCCCTCTCACTAACATTTACTCTTGTCAAATATTTTTTTTTTACTAATATTATTTCTAACTTGGGCTTTCAGAGAATTATGAGAGATTTATAAATTTTATCACAGATTTGGCTATCTATTGGTCCGGTAGTTAAAGCCTAACGCCTCGCCTATGAAACACCAGCCGCGGCATTTAATCATGTGCTTTTCTGCCTAGTAAAACAAATTTAATAACTATTTTGCACAATAATAGTTAACCCTTTCTTACTCCTTGTAACATGTTTTTGAATTTTTGTTCTATCTTTATTATTACGGTTACGACAGCCAAATGAATTTGTAATTTAATGATTGATTTGTGATGTCATTTTCAACATTAAATTATCAAGCATTTTTATTGAAATATGTAAAAGTGACAGATGCCTAAACATTGAAATCGAAAAAACATTTTTTATATTTTTTTGCAGTAAAGGCGAAAAATTATTTTGCGATCATTTAATATGCGTAGATTGATAGAAAATTTAATAACGAAAAAATTATCGGTTAATTAACGGTTTTTGCAATCCAACTACTACGAAAAAAGTTAAAGTTTAAGACAAAAATTAGTTATTTTTTACTATTTGTTAATAACAATTGAGGCCCACTTAGTATGGACAAAACAATATTTCAATAAGCAATAATCATATTCCAAAGGTATTACATAAGGATCCGTGCTATGGCAGAAACTTCCTTATTGAATGCTTTAACTACTGGATTACCGGATTATACGAAAAAGTAGGGATTGTTAAACAATAAATAATATCCTTCAAATAAAACAAATGGACGAATATCCTTCCATATCAGAGTAGTAAATGTTGCCAATTAGAAAATACGATGTTGTTGGGTCATATGAACTAATGTGATCACGTGTATGTAATCATTTCTGAAGGCATAGTTAGTATAAGGCATTATAAATATTGCATGTACCTGAGTTCTATAAAACAAGTATGCCTGTAGCTGATGACAATGCAGTATTGTTTTCAGTTTAATTGTCTTTGTTTTAGTGTCGAGAGGTGGATTTTTTACCTGAAAGTTTTACATTTTTGGAACAATTATTTTAAGAAAATAAATCATTTGTAGTTGGCTAAAAACGATTTTGTCCACATTTAGATATTTATCCCATTTAGGATAATTATTGGGGTAAAAAGTATCTAGAAAATTGAAAGTTCCACCTCTATTTAGTGAATTTTATATATAGGCCAGTAGGCTTAAAATCTAAATGGGAAATAATTGCCACAAAAGGTTTTATTATTTTAAGGGCTTCACAATTATTGCCAATTACCAGATATTACCAAAAAGCAGAAGTTAAAACAAAAATTTTCATAAATATGTAAAATTTGTCTAGCTTTGGCGATCACTAGTATGGGAATGGGTGGAACAAAAATATATTCTTTTTCAATGCAGTATTTAATACTCCACAACTTTTAATAGTTTAATGTTTTTAATATTTTGAGTCCATTACGAGATATAACCGTAAAACCACAAAAATATTCCTTTTGAGGGTACATTTTTACCCCCCACCACTTAAACATAACTCCATTGAGAAACCTGGGATAGCCATATTGCGCAACAAACGAAGCTATTAAAACAATACAACCTTTTACACTACTTGCCTAATATTCAAAAGTGAAAAAAGTAAAATCTGTTCAAATACATAATCTTCACATCTTTAAAGGGGGCGGTTACGTCATAGTTATAAACCGTATGAATCAAATCGGTACCGATTGCACTAGTCAAATGTGTGTTGAAACAACTCGCCCGGATGTATACAAACTTTACTTGTTTGATGAGAAACATAAACATAATACATAACCTACAAGTTGAATGTTAAAATCATGAAGACACTGAGTCTGAGCATGGTTTAAGTAATGGGTTGTTTTCCGTTGGAAAAATGGCATGAATATGGTGCAGGTGCCCATAACTGCACTGAAAGTGAAGAAAAAGTGCAACAAGGCTACTGTGGGTACAGCCTAGGGCGCTAGTCAAAATAAACCGATCAGTTGATATATATTATTCTTGCTATGAGTTATGATGTACATAATCGTGCCCTCTCTTTCTTTTTCGTAGAGCAGCTTACAACAACGTTATAATATGGACCTCTTTTCATTGCCTCTCATATTATTATCTTTTAATGAAGAACTGGATCAGCGTATTAATAATAAATAAATATTAGTATTAATAATAAATTAGTGATGTAACCGCCTACTTTAAAGATTTGAAGATTATATATAGAGTATTTGTGTTATCAGTGTTTTATATACCTTAATTTTTAAAACATGATAATGATTTGATGTTTTCAATGCAATTTTCATATTAAACTTGGAACTTTTATTTATTTAATTCTAAGAAATCTGAAGCTGTCGTCAACTATGTAAAAAATATATGGACGTATTTAGTATTAAAGTATTAGATACCATGACCAATTATGATGCAAACCTTTTTTTTTGTTTTTGCCCCTATTTTAAAGTATTTTGAGTAGAAATTATTAGCTAATAATGCTACAATTTTTAGCTGGCATTTCGTAATACTACCTTTTTATTATAATAGTGTATTATGAAAATTGCATTTTTACAAGTTATTTAAAAAAATATGTACATTTTGGTAATTGGAATAACAGTAATGTAAGATACATTATACGTATATTGAAGCAGTGTTGCATTTTTTATAAATACAATATATCGTGCCATCATTTATTTATTCCTATTAAGTACAAAAAGCGTTAACTATATAATGCTTCACAGCTAAAAAGGTAAGCTGTAGTAGGACTTATGGTTTTTCTGTTGCATGTACTCTAGTGTTGACAAGTGAGGTTTCCATTGCACTTCTAGGCCAAAATATAGATTTTAGGGAATTAAAAAATAACAGGTAGCGAACTGTTCAGGGTTTTAAAGTATAATACATAGATGAAAACGTATATAAATTAAGTAGCCAATTAATTGTTTATAATAAAATGGCGTCCGAGAAACAGAAGATAAATGCAAAAATATCGTTTTGACTACAAAAGTTGTAGAGAATTGAAAACACTACAAAATGGGCTCTACCAGATCTCGTCGCTAGCTGCATTTTTAACCGACAAAAATGAGAAAAACCGCGGAAAAGAAGCCTTTTATTGATAATTTGTTCTAAACCATTTTAACATCATTTTAACGTTACAAGTACAAATTTTAGATAATGTTCTGAAGTTTCCAAAACTTGTAAAAATTACGATCGAACCACCGTATGGACAAGGGTGATTACCCTTGGCCCTTGGACCCAAAAAAATTTGATTTGCAATTGTAACAAAAATATCCATCTGACAGATCCAGGTTTTTGCATAAATAATTTGCACATGGACATCGTAGCTTAAAAATTGTAAGTTACGAATTTTCAATCAAACGCTTCTTTTTCGCGGTTTTTTCCGTTTTTCTCGGCTGGAAATGCAGCTAGAGAGTTCTAGTAGAGCTCATTTTGTAGATTTTTCAATTCTCTACAACTTCTGTATAACGATCCTTCTTCATAACGATTGTGCTTGTAGTTACTGCTAGAAATTCAAAATACGATTGTTTTTACGGTTTTTTGGACGCCATTTTGTTATAAACAGGAATTGGCTCTTTAATTTACATACGTTTTCTTCTATGTATTATTATACTTTAAAACCCTGCACAGTTCCTTACCTGTTATTTTTTAATTCTCTAAAAATATCTATATCTTGGCCTATTCATTGATTTTTCATACATATGCTATATTTTTAGAACTTTTCATAATCCTATCTAGATTGAGGGTGTTATTTTGAAATATGCTTCACAGAGAGCTACATGTTTTACAGTTCACAGTAGCATGTATTTTAGTAGTACGTTATTTAACACTCACTCTATCCATCTATTCGGTAAACCGGCATGCCTAAGATCGGGAGGCGCCGGATAAGCACAATTCTACTATATATTACTAATTCTTTATAAGACCAACATGTATTTAAATTTGTTGTTATATCTTTAACTTCAGTAAATCATAAAATGTACAAAAATATATCACCTGTATATATATATAAGGCTGTATTGGCTGCTGATTTATTTCATAGTTTTATTCATTGTCTACAAGGTAAACAGCTTAAAAAGTGAACATATTAATAACAAGTGATATAAATAATGTTATTTACAAATTGTTTCAAGTGGTCACTTAAAAATATTATCCCTTCACTGTGTTCTTGCGTGGTTTTTAATGTTTTGCCTCATTTTATCTAATATGTACAAAGTTTTTCTTTTATAGGTAAAAAAGGCACGTAATTCAAACAAACCATTAGTGCGTCGTAAATCCGAACTCCCACAAGATCAGTACACGGTCAAGGCTCTTACGGATCATAAAAGAGCAGATGAATATCTTATGACTCCCCCCGATGTAAACAAGTGCTAGTCCATTCTTACACTTAGTGAGCTTAGTGCCAACATATTTTATACACCTATACACCCATATTTCGTAACTTAAGAAAGTCACGATTTATTTTAGTATTTATTTCCCGTATAATGGTTTTTTAATTTACTGGGCACCATAAGATGAAAACCAATCGCTTTTAAGAAAGTTAAAAAATTAATAAACGCAGTAACATGCGAAGACCTTAATTTGTGAATAAGGGTTTCATGGGCTCATATATATATTACTCATGCTTTAATTGTGATTTTTTTACTTTACCTCTTAGTTGTAATCATTTCTTCAACAATTATAGTTAAAATAAATATTTTAAGTAAAAAAAATTCGTACTATTATTTATAGGGTTTCTTTTTATTCCCATGCATTTTTAGTATACAACCTCTATGCCCATAATTCTATATTGTATCAGATTTTTATAGAGGTATACTCAAAATGGTTACTCAGTGCAGGCTCTTTTATTTGTTTGCAATTTTTCCTCTAACATTATTTTTCCAGTGCTGTGAATACAGATAACAACGCATATTAGCTAAGGAGGCATCTGAATTTTTTTAATAAATAATATGATAAATACGTACATGTGTATATTGAATGTAGATTTAGAATGAGGCCTTTTACTAAATTTAAAGCTGAAAAAGTTATTAAAAGTACTCTCATTTTGTATTATAAATTATGTGTTTATTTTTATATGTTAAGCTTCACCGAATTGTGAATAAATGGGGTATGTATTAGGTTATAAGGACTTTCTGTTTTTAGAAATTTTCGTGTGGCACATGCTTTTAATGTGTAAAGAAAGACCCATGTTAGAAACATTAATAAATCGCAAATGTGCGTACTTATATCTAGTGTTGTAACTCGAAATACATTCAATAACTAATTTTAGGGATATATTGTTTATGTTTAAATGTTGGAAGGAATGTGTATATACGGAATAGGAGTTGATATTATGTCTTAGACAGTATTTTTTTAATGTACAGCTTTGCTTTGTCAATGATATTGAATATATTATAAATATTACTTATTAAATACATTACATTGAGTATAACTAAGGATTTTTTATTTTGTTCCCAAAACTACATAGATTTTATATTGCCAATTTTCTAAAAGGTATAACCGTGGAATTATTATTGTGTGGTATAACTAGTTATGCGATTTCACCCGGTGTATTCATTTACACCATTGGAAAAATCATTTACACCCGGTCCAAACAAAATTTACATTAGTGTTGTATTTTATAAATGCTTGAAATTAATAACAAATAGTCATAATTAGTATTTTCCACAATATACGTCGTTAATAGCGGTATTTGCAAAAGGATAAAGATAAGTAAGAAGCAGTAAGTATATTAGTGGAACGTCGTAGCTCATTAAAAAATATTTTCTGGGAAAAATATATGGGATAATCTTGGACCATCTTGTTCAGAAATGTTGTAACGCATCAAAATCTCTTTTCAGGAAAATTTTGGATGGTACTGAAAAAAAAAATGAGCGATTGAATGAACATTTTAACAATATATTTTGATAATATATTTTGTGCACCCATAATAAGATATAATATTTTCAGTTATAAAATTTTGTCTTGACATTGTGTTCAGTCGTTGATCGACGCGTCTTTCATTCAATGGTTCAGTTGAGAATCAAAAGGTTATTTTAGTGTACGTTTGCGGTTCTAATAATTATTGCACAGGAGGTTTCAATTATTATTACCTCAAAAATGTCATTTTTAAAAATAACAAATAAAATAATAAAACATAATAAAATAATACACATAACATAATAAAATAATAATAATTGAAATAAAATGTTTTACTAATAAAAAAATTAAACAATTTTTTTTTACTTAATTATGATCAGTTAATTCCAAATATATCAAAATTTAAAATAATTTGTAAAAAAAATAATTCGTGCGCTAATGGGTTATTTTTTGGCTTATTGCAATTCTTCTTTAATAAGATGCATGCACTCATCGAATACTGCTCATGGACATTTTGGTTTTTTAATTTAACTCCCTTAGCCTTTAAGACATAAAAATATTTATATTTATATGTGTATCCAAATGTACAAATGGTAAGTGTTTTCACTTAATTTCTCTCCAGAATCTGCTCTTGCTACTAACCCAAGGTTACTTCTGATAGGATAAATATAATAACCGAGATCCATGTACTTCAGATACAATTCGAGATCCAGATCTATTAATAGATATAAAAATATGCAAAACGCGGAAATTTCCAGGAAATGGCAATAAATACGATTTTTTTCTAAAAATGACAAATTTCATGTTTTATGTAGAAGCACACATTATGATGTCCTTCCAAATAAGAATACGAGATCATGCAATGTTGCCTACTCTATAGATCTCCCATTGTATATGAGTATAAACAGATATATTATTTTAAGTAGATTTAACGGATATTTACGAACAACTATTTTTACAAAGATTATATTAAGAAGAGTTGTTCTAGGTGTTATAAAAATCTAAAATAAAACATTACCAAATTTACCTAAGGCTTCATTCACAACCAACCAATTACAATTAGTACTTAGAATTAATATTAGACGTATGGTAAAAATTAACGTGTTGTAACCACTGGGGTCTTTCTCAGATTGGACGATGTTAAAATGAAAGGGAGTCTTGAGTTGGCAAATATATGTATACATACATGAATTCATAGTCCTTGGTTTGTCTCGGTAACATTGTTTATTGCACAATAATAATTTAAAACAGATATAAACCAACAGACAATCAACACATTTGAGGTTAGGTGATTTGTCATTTACTCATTTGTTATTTTGTTGACACGCAAGGTACTAATTCTAAGTGTAAGTATAAGTGGAAACGTTAATTTAAAGCTTCATTCGCAAGCATCCAATTACAATTAGTACTTAGAATTAGTCGTAAAAGCCTGGCATGTGACTTAATAACATGATCATTCACAACCTTTAAATTAGCGTTTCCACTTATACTTACGCTTAGAATTAATTAATACCTACCTTGCAAAGTCCATAATGAAAATATCGAAAGTAGCTATTTTAACAAGAAAAATGCTCAGGGGAAAGGAATTCATTAGATCTTTATTCCCAATACTTTCGAGAACGATAAATAATTAACACCATATTGTTTAAATTATTTTTATTCAATTAAAATACAAATATTACAAATTTAATAATTAGAAAAAGCTTTGCCAATTTAGACACTTTGTGTTGGTCCAAGCTTCAAAAACAACTTAATATAAATGTGCTCTAAATAACTAACAAAACAAAATGGCAACTTTATATCTACATACTAGTTTTAATAATAATGGCGTTGCTAAGAATGCCGTAGCTAACAAAATATATAAATTAAATGCGACAAACTAATACAAATCTTAGATTTATACACTATATAGATCCATAAAACAGTATTATTTTAGTTATTAGAAAGTCGTATCAAAACAATCAGTTTACATATCACAGATAAATAAAAACAAATACATACAAATAAATAAAAATGTGGGGAATGTGGCTATTATAGTGAAACGTCACCGTACTGCAAAGACCATTTCTCGTATGCAACAAGACTTTGGGGTGAGACACTTCTTCTAATACGCTTTAATGAATCAAGAAAATCATTTATAGTGATACTTCTGATTGCATTTGGATCCATTTGTTTTACTTGCTCTGGTTGCAATTCTAAAACAAAAGCAAATAAACTAAATTCTTATGTTTTATCAGGATAGATAGATGTCTATTTAATTTATGGTAATACAGGATTGTATTAGGTAGTCCAATCTGTGCATGAAAAATTAATCTATTTCACGCAAAAATTTGTTACAGGTATTTGAAGGTTGTACGTCATAGGGAAGGGTTAGTAAATGAATACGTACAGACGTACAGCCAGATTTGCTATTTTTTTTATAAGCAACGACCAAATTAGGAAAAATCAGTAGTCTAATTTACAAATACATTTCCCATTTCCCCATGAGAGTTATGTTGTAGGTATTAAAAAAACCTGTCATTTTATTTTTTATGCATTAAAATTGATACACTATTTTATCAATGTTAATAACTTTTGTAATAACAGCTGTAAATGACATACATGTTTCCAGACTTGGTGACTAGCCCATTATGGGTCTATATAATTGTATTTGTTTATACTAGAGAGCGCTAATTTAAACCATCGCCATAAACAAGATAATCAAAGGCTCTCCCACACCACCTCTCAATGTTTTAAATTATTAGATTTTTCCCTGGCAGATTCATCCAAATTTAAAGAATACCGTAAAGAGTTTCCACGTTTAGTTACAAATTTAACAAACTTTTATGAAAATAATCTTGTAAACAAAAATTGATTAATGAATTAGGGGTTGTAAATTGCAATTGCATAAAAAGTAAAGAGAAAAATATTTCGAGAGGCGAAGGCCTTTTGTGCTTTAATTGCTACAATTCCCGCAACAACCTCGGTTGAGAGACATTGTGTTTAAATGTGTGTAAAGCGCATTAAAACGTACAGCAGAAATTCAATGAAAAATAAACGTTTATCATCCCTTGCACTTATTTCAATCGAAAAAGAGTTGTTTAGCTCCCTTCAGGAATCAAATGACTACAGAGAATATAATATATAAATTTTCATGGATCAAAGATAGGCGTATTAATTTACATTAAAAAAAATAACTACAGCGCAATTTTTATTGTCCATCATGGAGAGGTTCAGGAAGGCTAAGAGGGGAGGAGAAGGCCTACATGGTGCGCTATGATATATTACAAACCAAACTAAATTTTACGCCACACCTAATCATCTTTTTAAGTTCTATATAAAATATACCTAATACATATTTTTTTTGCAACTCGAAAAAAATTTATAAGAAAAATATTCAGCAGAACGAATTTCTAACATTTCATTTTAAGCATTTGACCTTGAAAAATTTAAAATTTTCATATTCCCCGTTTTTTACCCCTTGGCTGTCGCCTATCCAACTGTACAGGGCACGAGCCGCCACTAATTGGGAAAACAATTATTTACCTCTAATAGGTCCTAATGCTGCATCCTTAGCAAGAGCAGTCAAGTCGCTACCAGAATAACCCTCGGTCAAGGTAGCCAATCTCTTCAGCTCCTGCTGCGTGAGAGTGCAACCCTGCTTAGCCAGTAATTTTTTCAATAATTTTGCCCTAGTTTCCAAATTGGGAAGGGTGACATACACTCTTTTGGGAAATCTTCTTAGTGCAGCTTCATCTAATTCCTGGGGTCTATTAGTGGCAGCCATAACCAACACCTAATGATTTAATTTACTTAAAAGGTTCTCAATGTAATTATCGATGTTAATTACCTTCTCATTTTCCGGATTACTAGGCAATCCATCAAATTCAACCAGGAACTCAGTTTTTAACCTTCTGCTAGCCTCATGTTCATTATTTGACCTCTCCGACAAAAGAGAATCTACCTCATCAATAAATATTATAGAAGGTTGTAGCTCCCTGGCAATGGCAAAGAGAGCCCTAACCATTTTTTCTCCATCTCCTACATATTTTGAGGTTAGGCTAGCAGCACTTATAGAAAAGAATGTTGCCTAAAATAACATTACCATAATATATCTGCTGAAAAATAGTATATCATTCGACGAGCTATTTATTAATGACAGCCGTTATTAATGCAGGGCGAGGTTTATGTGACGAACCGAAGACAAAGGAAGTAAATCGCCCTAGTTAATAATTACAAATTAATTGCGAGTTGAATGCTATAATTTGTCCACAACCATTGTATGTTTCTTTTATCTTGAATGAGTTGTTTTTCAGTTCTTTCATGTGTTTCCTAGTGATTTGTGTTCTCATCTGAACCTGTTAGGCGGGAAAAATATACAAATCCTCGCTTTCATTTGTTTATATTGAATTACTTAGAAGTAAATTTCATTTAAAAATAGTAAAAAGTAAATATTTTTAATGAACAAAACATAACCTAGGAAATAGGGAATAAAAAATTAAGCATGAATTCAAAAACTTAGCAGTATTTATTTGCAAAAATGATACAATTCTAGAGAGAGAATAAACCTTTATTGCTAAAATAACATATATAAAGTTGTTCAAGATATTAAACTAATTATTGATATTAGTTTAATATCTATAATGAATAACATTTTGAATTTTTAAATGGTTTACTATTGCATCAATTATTTTCCTCATTTTAATCAACTGAGGTTTTCCATCAGTTCTTTGCTCTAATAAAGCTACAGTCTGTGGTATACCTTTGGTACGAATGTATCAAGTAATTTATCATACTTGATGCCTGCTGATGCTATACGATGTATCATACTAGCACTAATAACACTAGCTAGTGGCTCTAGTGTATATGAATATTTTTGAAAATTTTCCGATTGCTTCAATTTTTTTAGTTCTACAAAAAAACTTGCTATTTTGGATTAGCTCATCTGATGTGAAATGGTGCCCTACAAGTTCTTCTAAAAGATAAACATCGTAGCTAGCACAGTGAGCTTCCTCCGTAGGCAACCCGAGCATATCAGATGCTAGCTTTGTGAGTGTGCATGTTCCTTTTCATTTTCTATCAGGGAATTTTTTTCTAATTAAAGGAAGAGTATCAGTAAAACCTGTAATTACTGAGGAGAACGCATCGAGCATGTTCGCTTGTTTAATAATACGGAGTAATCGTCGGGCATCGAATGAACAGTTATGAGCAATCAGAACACATGGCTTCTTAAAATTTTCAAGATATTTAAGTAAGTGGACTAGAACTAACTGTACTGGCGTCGATAGTACTTTAACTCCATGAAAACATAATTCTCCATCTACATTAGTGAGACCATTCATCTCACTGGCACCTTCAGATATTGACTGAGTTGGCTTAATATACATGTCGAACTTTACATCACCACATTTCATGGCAATTTATAAAACTTCACGTTATTTTTTTATTAGACGTTTCTAAATCGAAATGTCTCTTTTTGAAGGCAAATGTATTGACTTTAGTAATTCACTTATCTGATAATTTTTTAATATGTTTTATCAATCGTGAGAATCAAGTCTAATTGTGTCCGGGTGCTCAATTGGATTTTCAACAATGAATCTTGTAAATAACTTTCACCCGAGCTTTCGCCTTTGTTTATTTGACGACACAGGAAAAAGATAAGATAACAAAAGATTAAAAACGCGAAATTCGATTCCCAACTTGTTTATTAATAGCGGAGTAAAAATCATATATCTAGGATGTCGCTTTTTTAGGAAGGTATAATTAAATGGGATCTATGCCATTATTTAGTGCATAGTTTTGGCCATTCATCATGTGAATTACAACTTTTTTTATTGGCAAATTTTTATTAATCATACGTTTTTATTAATCACGTTTTTTAAATCATACATCGTGCTATTAAATCAAAGGCTCGGGATATGACCCTGAAATCTTGGAATTACCCCTAAAAGGGCTTGACCAATTTATCAATAAATAAATAAATATGTAAAGAAACCATAAAAATAATATTTATAATGTACCTGACATTCTGTAGCTACGGCACGAGCTAGCAAAGTCTTGCCATTGCCTGGAGGTCCAAATAGCAGCAAACCACGAGCAGGTGTTCTCAGACCAGTAAACAGCTCTGGCCGCAGAGATGGTAGAATTACTATCTCTTGTAATGCCTGTTTGGCAGTATCTTGCCCAACAATATCATCCCATTGCACAGGGGGTCCACCTTCAACAATCTCATCCAGAATTGCCTGTGCCAGTTTGGGATCAACCCCTCGCAAAGAAGGTGAACGTCCTCGAACTGTTGGTTTGCTGGTACTTGCTTTAAAAAAAAGCATTTCTGGTGACATTTACACTGACTATATACCTCATGTGCTCATTATTCATTAAGTCTCAGTTATATATTTTCAGTAATCAAGGTAATCTTTATTCGGGAAATAGTAGTCAAATATAAAAAATATGACTCACCCCCGTTAGAATTATTATTCAAACGCCTCGCAGGTGATCCGGTATTGCCAGGTACCGACAGTTGCTTTTTGACAGCCGGTGGTGTTGACGATATCTTATTGAAAGGCCGCACGGGCTGTACAGGCGCAGTACGGGAACCCATTGACCTAGGGAGTGTTAGACTTTTCGACATTGCGGAATTAGCGGGGCGTTTGCTAGCTACAGTCAATTTTTTACCAGAAGCTAAAATTAATGGAAATAAATTGGTGACTATACACTATACGAGCTTATTCCAACTAAGAAGAGAAATTGTCATCAGCGAAAAGATATGGCCACTCATCTTGGTAGGTACTAATGAAGATAAAGCACTAACAGTTGCTCTGTTTCAGTCATGTCAAACTTCTCCTCTTAAAAATGGAATGTTATTATGTTAGCAAAGATTATTTTTATATTACTTACAAGCACAAATAATTAAACCAGAATAATCTTGAATATGTACTGATGGGTTGTATGTTAATATAATGTTAATTAACTAAATGCTTAATTAAAAACTGACACTAAATGCAGAGGAAAAGAAAAGTTACTAATCTACAATGCAAAGTTTATACAATATACCAAATAGATAAATATACATGAGCACATGATAATTCACGTGGAAGGTATAAATCAGATCATATAAGGTAGCGTGTAAGAAGACTTAATTTTTAGATGACGTCTAGAAGACTAACTTTTAGAAGACTAGAAGTCTTCTTGAAATAAATATTTGAACAATTAATATGTACAAATTTAATGAAATGATATTGGTATTTTATCATCTAAAAGATAAGAATCTGTTACCAGTGTATACTATTTTTGTCTAATGCTGGTAGAACAAAACAACATTATATCATGGAAATAAATATGATTTCAGTGAAATTATATTTGCTTTCATAATTAGCGACAGAAATATTAACTTACATATGTTTTTATTTTGTTTTTAATATCTTATTATTTATATAGAATATATTAGGTATCATATGTGCCAGAAATAATTCATATTCGTATATAAACTATTCGGATAAACACATACCGCCAGTACTAAATACTTTATTAATTTTTCTTTGTTATTTGAGAAATAATGAACATCCAAAAGTAAAGAATTTATATAGGTAGTTAGTTTCCTCAACTGAAAATTTCACCTGAAAAAACATCTGTTACATCATCAGATTCCTCTGCCAGATTGTAACAAATCACTGAAAAGATTTTACCCAGTTTTCTATATTCTTCATATTTAATTACTTTTACAATTGCCTTCGACCAGTCTTCTTTCGTAATTTAATTTAAAAATTCTTCTTTAATAAGTTTCACAACTATTGAATCTAATTTTGGGAACAAATTTTTTCTACGAACTCTTATTTTTAATTGTGACCACATAAGTTCAATTGGATCGAAAATACAGTAATACGGTACTAACCTTAAAACAGTATGGCCTTTTTTTGCTATATTGTCAATCACATACCGTTTTTCCCATCGTTTGGTATGTAGTACTTCCAAGAATTGCTTTTTGGTGTATGTCTTCAAAATATATGAGTAGGTCATTTTTAAAAAGAAATGCTAAAATTACCTGTTTTTTGAAGGACATATTGGGTATTATGGGATCTTGCCTTGAATGGTAGGCAGCATTATGTAATTCTAATACAATAATACTTTCACGGTTTATGTTTGGAATTAAACTTTGTTTAAGCCACCAATCAAAAATATTTGAGTCCATAGTTTTGTGGTAATCCACATTACATTCTCTCATCTTCTGAGCACACAATTTATGGCCATTTTGAACCCAACCATCCATCGATCCATAATGCAAATGGACCATACGGAATCCTCTGCTTGGAGGTACATCTTTTAGCTGACATCTGCTAGACTCATCAGTCCAACCTTTTTTTCGCAGTGTCGTGGGTGTCATACCAGGTTTTGTCCAAATAATAAATCTTTATGTAGGTTTTCCTTTATCTCTAGATAATTTTATTTTCTCCAATTTATGCTTTGCCTTTCCATTACGGTAGCACGCTTATTAACAATTTTAACCTTGGTCGCAAAGTGCTTTCGGAACAAGATGTATGAAGCTCTGGAAGTTTCTTTAAAATTATTTATTTGGTGGGAACATTGTTTTTATATTTTTCGTAGATTAAATATCTTAAACATTTGCTTGTGGGCAAGTCCAAATCTCTGGATATTCCTGCATCACATCTCTTTTTTCTTGTTTGTTTCCTATCTTTACAAGCTGACATAAAGTAGGTACTGTAAGGAACCTCTGTTAGCTTTCACTTTTCTCCGCACTGTAGATTTGCTATCAGGATCCACGCTGTCACAATAATTTTCCTCCAATGACCTCGAAAGCAGTAGAATTATTCTACCACAATCTTTATAAAGTATTACAAGGGTCTAAGTAAACTCGTGAAACTCGGCGGGCAATTCAAAGCAGGTAATAGTTAATTTAGCGTATGGTTGCTCCTACTTACACTCCTTCTCAGAAAGACTAAGTCTGAACCTGGCTCGCTATTTTTAATTAGGACGAGGCAATAATCCGATGCTTTTTATACGAACTTTTACATAATACGACCTTTTATACAAATATGAATTATTTCTGAAGGTTATTCTTACACTCCTTCTCAGATAAACTACCTAAGTCCGAATCTGGCTCGGTTTTTTTAATTAGGACGAGGCAATAATACGAAGCTTTTTAGACGAACTTTTACATAATACGACCTTTTATACAAATATGAATTATTTCTGAAGGGTATTATACATACATACTTGTGCAAATTATAACATATAAGAATAGTTATTTTGTTAATAAGCCAATAATAATAAAAAGAATACCTGCATTAGGAATATTTTTGAGAGTAGGAATATTGCTAGAGTATATAAGCTTGGGGGCTTCCTTTGGAACATTTACTTCCAAATTATGTAACCTATCCATGCTTTCTATAAATAATAAAAATCTGTGTAAAAAATAAAAGGCTACATGAAATATATACATTGTGGTATCTAATAAGTGTTTCACGGAGTGTCATTTTTAAAATAAAATACTTATGTAAAAATGGTCGGTATTAAATACCTAGAAACTGTAATCTATCTTTAGCCATGGCAAGATTTGTTTTCATTTTCTCATGCAGCCGTTGTGCACGTTCCCATACTTCCCCTCGTCCACCCCAGCATTGAACTGCTATCCCCAACTCAAGTTCCGTGATCCCTTTTCGATACAAGTCTATTGCCAACTCCTTTTGACCTTAGAGCATAATTAGATGAAAAAAAAATAAAAATTAAATTACAATTGGCAATACCTTCATTTTCCTCGTCTATTTTTAAAGCTTTTGAAATGTATTCAAATGCCCTACGGTGATGGTGTTTTTGTTTTGCTAATAAAGGATCTCCTGGACCAGGCCCTGTATTTCTCACCTGTGCCATTTCAGTAATCTCTTCTACAACTACACAGCTATTTCTTTCGCCATTCTCACAATCAACTCTCTGATGATGTACTAAATAATTCGATGATCTACAGTAAATAAATCGTAAAATAACAAATATTTGGAACACCAATGAACGTAAGATGTTGAACAGAAATATAATGGGAAAAGAAACTATACACAAATTTGTTTTATGAACTGATGTTGTGGAATACGATGTAAACATCACATTATTATGATTATGAACGGCATCAGGGTCACTTTTCCTTGATTTTTTACTAGGTGATTTACCACTTTGATTTTTACGTACCATTCGGAGGCCATGACATAAATGTCAAATCTGAAAATATAATAACATCGTCATTGATCTGTCAATGTTAAACAATCCTTCGACTGAACTCTGGTGTCTGAATGGAATATGATCGTGGCCGTAGGCCGTGGCACAGACACTACAGACAGCATACGAAATGCTCAGAGATATGGTCCATATCTCTGGTTATGCTAGAGCGGTAGTATCCCAGTCGGTAAAGCGCGTGGCTTATATGGCTAAGGAGGACTAGCTGGTTTCCCAAGAATATTTTAAGATCGTTACATCATAGGAATTTTGCCACGGGGTCGACCACTGACAGATAATAAAGATACGTGTACATGGCATACAATGCTCCAAAGAGGACCATTTCCCTTGCCCCAAGGCAGCTTGGCTTGGCCAGGAACTCTGATCAGAAGAAGCAGCGTCTTCCATTTTCTATCTCGTACTCATTGCACTTTTTATGGGCGAGTGCACCATACGTGTTAATCCTGGATTATGTTTTAGCCTGACTTAATTATTTTGACACATTTCCAGTTAAATGTGCGTAGATGATAGGATGTTGTGTGGGTCATACCACAGTCCAAAAAAAAAATACTTTGGTCATACTTTGTGATTTGAAGCACATCACAGCACAGCTGTACACAGCTGTACACTGTACACAGCGTCTATCTAAGATCATCTGATCTTGATCTTCATCTGATGTAGCATCAACGATTATAGACTAAACAGGATTGCTTATCCCCATAAGCGCAACGTTAGACAAATCTCGTAGGCCCCTACCACGCTTTTGATGTCAGCAGATACGTACGGCGTAGGTTCATTGCCCCACCGGTGTATTTCCCGGCGTTTGTGTAGTGTGTCATTTGTACATTAACATCGTGCCTAGAGAAGCCTCAATTTGAAATCGACCGTTGGCGCAAAAAGGATGTCGGCCGAACTTAACCGCTGACGTCAGATCTTGTCTTACAACACGTGGCCGATAAGCAATCCTGTTAGTCTATAATCCTTGATGTAGCATAACCGTTGTGCAAGTGTTGATTTGAAGTTTGACTGTGGTTTGATGTTTTGTCACTATACTTTATACTGTCGTTTTGTTTCAAGTACTTTATTGGTTGTTTCCATACAACGATTATAGACTAAACAGGATTGCTTATCCCCATAAGCGCAACGGTAGACAAATCTCGTAGCCCCCACCACGCTTTTGACGTCAGCGGATACGTACGGCGTAGGTTCATTGCCCCGCCGGTGTATTTCCCGGCGTGTGCCTAGAGAAGCCTAGCATCAATTTGGAATCGACCGTTGGCGCAAAAGGATGCCGGCCGAACTTAACCGCTGATCTTGACAAACAATACGTGGCCGATAAGCAATCTTGTTAGTCTATAATCCTTGGTTTCCATAGACATAATTAATACATCTATGGTTGTTTCTGACTTTATAGTAATCATAGAAAAAGTTTCTGTTTAATTTGTTTTTAGTTTTTACCGGTTTACGAAACTCTCGAAAGAGTTCATTGAATAATAAGTGTTTATTAATATCATAATGGAGAGAAGTTTTCAGAGTTCGTTTTCGGTAAAGAGTCCCTTTTCTCCAAGGTCCCGACAGAATATCAGTTCTAAAAGAATTATGCCTCCATCATTTCGAAAATCTTCGTAAGTCTAACCTCACTGTTTTGCTTATTATCTATTTTTTATTATATTTGTAGGCGATTGAGTGTTTCGGGTAAATCGACACAATCTGTGCAGATAGTATTAAAGTCCTCACAAAATTATGTCGAAAGATTTGGACAACCCCTACCAGTTCTTATTACTGAAGCTTTAACGTTTGCAGATCGTAAGTAATGACAATGGTTCCCTGATTACATTTTTTTGTATATCCCATTACTAATATTAGTGAAGTACCTACTTTTAATATATTTTACTATAGTTAAATATTAAAAGCTGGGTCCATTTATTATAGTTTAACTGGTTACATTTAAATACATTTAAGAAATCAGATGCCGTTTATTCATTTGGGTATTTAACTTTACCTTTAACAATGTTAGAATACACAACTGCCAATTGAGTACTAGCCGTGCTGTCACATTTTAAAAATCAGATGTTGGGAGAAGTTTTGATGGAAAATAAAATTATTTATTGGGACATTTTATACAAATTTGTCAACACTACATGCTAGCAAGCTTGCATGTTGGAACCTGAACTGTATAATGTAATGAGAAATGACACTTCTGTTATACCTGGCCCCCCATAACCTACAGGTTAGGTACACTAACCCATAACAAGTAAGTGTGACGTCACTGGTAGTACTCTATTGCTGTAAGAAGATTAAAGGTAACCTAAAGTGCCTTAAAGTAAAAAAAGTCAAAGTATAAATTGCATGCATGAACCCTAGCAGAATGTATGATTATTATTTTTGGTTTGTAGGAAATACTATGGTTTCCGCTCGTATTTCTGAATGCGGCTATGCTTGGGTTGTCTGTGGAAGACGGTTGCTTATATGGCAGTATCGGCAGACTCATACTGCCTCTGGGACTCCCCAAAGGAAACATGGAGGGATAAATCAGTGTTTTGAGTTACAATTGCCACAAAGCGATTTAGCACACAGAGCAGAGCTAATTTCAGTTTTTGTAGCTGTTGGTTGTAATAGTCCATCTTGTATTGCTGTATCACCTGAAGGTAATATTTAAATTTAATACACTACAACTTATTACATCCTTTAATTACTATAATTACTAGATTTTAAGTTTCGGTAATAAATGTACTTACATATTGAATTTATATAATATGAGTATTCAATAAAACTGTTTAGCAATAATACAGTTAGGTAATAAACATAAATTAACAAAATAATGCTTTAACAGCACAAAAATCAAGAAAACAGCATTAAAAACAAAAAAAAGAAAAGAAAAACTTCCTAGCTGACATTGTTAGGCAATCCTCATACATTTTTGTTCAACTGTCGTGAGGCAGACTTTAATATCGGTTTTTAATTTTTTTAAAAGTTAGCCACAATATTTCTTTTAACTTTATAAAATGCACGAGCAGGTAACTATATTGAGGGTTTTTTTTAGGTGTCCTTCGTTATTGGCCTGCGGTAGTACATGAGGGTGTAACTGTTGAACAGACTGTCGATTTACAAGGACAAGAATGTGATAGTTTGACAGATGTAGAAAGCTTGGGCTGCATTTTAGCAACAACTACCTGCACTGTTGTACTTGTCCAACCACAGGTCAGTGGGGGAAGGCATACTCTTCAATGCAAACACCTTAAAATGCCAAGTGGATGGTTAGGGGGTATTAGTAAACGTATGTCATCTCTTATTTTTGGACCTATATCTAATGAACATGCAACAGAAACAGTAAGTTATGAAAAACTTACACTTTTATATAAAAAAAATCATAGAAGTACTAACTAATAATATACCTATTTTTAGAGGCTCGTAAGAGTATTGAGTGTTCCCACTAGCGAGGGAACATGGATTATATATGTGTTAGCTGGTCACTCATTACAGAAGTGGATTCTTTCTACTTCCGAAACTGAACAACTAGTTTCAGTCACTGAATTGAATCGTCCCGTACGGGATAGTTTTCATACTGCCGTGTGGGATAATTGTGTTGGCGATCAAGCTGAAATTGATACTTGGCTATTAGATATTCAGTCCGATAAAGAAAATATCGTCATCTTGGCCGCAGCTGTTAACATGCAGATGTCACCACAGGTATATTATACATAGTTCTTTTATAATAAGGGATTAAAAAAATTTTGCCATTAGAAATTTGAAAATATTGTCATATAATATCATACTTAATCACTGTAAGTGTATTCTGTAATTACAAGTTGATTAGAAATGCATGACGTGTAGCGTGTTTTAACGTGTAGCAGCCGTTTTAATTAATTTATACATTCGTAACTTGGCGGGTGATAAGTAAAAAGTTTAAGCTATACACTGAATTTTTTTCCTAGCGAATCGAGCAATTTTTCGTGAAGAAATTGTAGTTTAATATAGGGCGTGAACGTGAGGCCACGCGGGCGTTCAGCTACCTCCGTCAGCTAATAATGCTGCTTATTTTACGTCAATCAATTGTATAACCTGCAGTTTTGCGTTTTAATATGGACATATGCAGTTTTCGCTTAATTTACCCCATTTAGTTCAAATATATGTATTTATAATTCTGGAAGTTATAGTATTATTCATTATAGATTACAGTGTCTGTTGGTTGATAAAATTTACAAGTCTAGAAATTTAATTGTTAACAGCAGACCTTTAACATGTGCAAGCTAAGACCTCAATTTTTTGGCTGTTTTTTGCCCCTCCATTTGAGCCGCTAATACCTTTGAAACCTATGGTAGTAACTTTAAAAAACCGTCGTAAAACTTGCCATGTATTGAGAGTTGTGACACAGTCTGCTACCTCAAGTGACTCTTGATAATATGCTATGGAAAATGGCTACCGCTCTCACTTAACAATTGAGTAACTGATTGGTAGCGGCCACCTTGGGCCTCGGTGGTTCAGACCTCTGAATAAGATTGATTTATATGATTTATGTGATTGGTCTATATAATTATAAAAGTGATATTTTTAGGTACACTATGCTATGATATCTATGACTACTAGCCATACCATTCAAATAAGAGACTTCCTGTTATTGAAAATGTCTGGATTATACAGAGAGGACGATCCAAGTGACTCCTTGTCGTATAGGTTTTTGTTATGTGGGACAAATGCATATTTGTATAATTTAAAAACTATTACTGTTGTAAAACCACAAGAGGAGCCTGATGTTTTGGAGTTCAATTCTTTACAAGATTTATTATTAGGTAAGTATTTACACAATTATATAAGATTAATACAATCTTATAGGTAATATATAAGGTAATAGAGTAGTAGAAACAGGATATATCGACACTCAAGGGGACCGGCGTCACATCACTGTGACAAGGCACTTGTGATTTACGCGAGCTAATCAGCGTACGTACGTGGGAATGGGGAGGAAGCCGGGCGCGGGGCAGTGAGGTATTGTTTGTGAGTAGGTATTGTAAACAACACTGCGCGTCGTTCGCGTACGATTGTCGAAGCAGATAGAAGCAAAGGGGAAACTAGGTCGCTATAAGCAATTGATCGCTTAAACCGCAGTCATACTAAACGGATATGTTTTCATAGTACAATTGTATTCATTAAAAAAGCGTACAAGTATTAGAATGAGAGGCGAGCTTTATTATATCTTATTTCAGACTAGAAAGGTCTATATCAACAAATTATTATAGTCCTTTGTTTTATAACAAACTTCCGGCACATTATAAGACCCTACGATTTAAAGCATACAAAAATAAAATAAAACACCTAGGTATTTCACGTGCCTTTTACAGTATGGAGGAATTTTTGCAGTGCAGTTCATTGAACTAGTTAGTGGTGTTGATATATGAT
The DNA here is from genome assembly GCA_964058915.1 of Tetropium fuscum. NCBI lineage: Eukaryota > Metazoa > Arthropoda > Insecta > Coleoptera > Cerambycidae > Tetropium > Tetropium fuscum. The sequence goes on along the minus strand of CAXKVY010002821.1, from coordinate 116,206 downwards.
TTTAAATTGTTGTTATGGTATGATTTTAAATTATTTGTTAGGATTATATATTAATGTTTGTTTTATATAATATGCCAAAGACCAAAGACAGGTACATAGATTTGTGTTGCTGTGTAATTTTTAAGACATGAATGTAATGATAAATCTTATCAACACATTTTAATGAATCTATTCTATTCTGAAATATCCTCGAGCCACCACTATAGCAGCATATAATTTTTGTTACAGGTGGTTCAATATGTGTCAATACTCCCATATTCTTCTCGAGATTAAACGGTTTAGTTACCATTTCTAGCAATGAGCAACTTGTAGGTGATTACATGAATTTAAGTATGGCATCCCCAAATACTCCCGTCGAAACTTCATTTAATGAATCTGTGGCTGTCAACAATCTCTCAGTGTATAATATGGATCCTGGGGATATATTGAATGCCTATAAGGATACGGTAGGGCAATTAAAAGCTGCTTTTATCTTTCATATTCGTAATCAACAGGTACGATTATTTTAATTTGATTATTGTCATAATCTGTTTTGTATTTGTTCTTATTTTTTAGTCTGCGTATCAGGATATCCTTAATGAATTGTTTCCTCCGGAAAGTACGATAATGCCTGGTATAGACAATACATTGGACAAAGTTGTAGTTATGATGTGCAAGGATCTTCTGGATGATATACCGGCTGCTGATCCACGTTGGAATAAAGATGCACCTCTTGGGATTGGCAGTTCTTATTCTATGCAGGTACTGCACCAACTAGAGGATAAGCAAAAAGCACTTTCACTCTACTTGAAGTTTCTTAAGGACTCTGGTTTATGGAGCAGAGTTTCCGCATGTACTATCAGGGATATGCCCACTGCAACTATACAAATTTTGGGTGAGTAATATAAGCTTCAAAATAATTAGGGAAATACTTAATACTTAACGTTATACAGGTAATGCCCTGTCTCTTAATAGGCGATATTCAGCAATAACGAACTCTGCATCTGAGAAAACACAAGTAACAGTCGCATTCGGCGCATCCTCAGCACACGCTTTTACACAAACAATGGTTATTTTTTAATCAGACTGCGATTAAAGTGTCTATTGTGGTGTAAAGCGGGAAAATTTAGAAAAATTAAGCTCTATTTCACTAGCATTTTATTTGCATGTTATTTTCCATGCATTTTATTTGTCACAATGAATGCGAATACAACATATGAACAACGTATATTGTAGATTAAAAATAAATTAGTGAGGTAACTGCCAACATTCAAGATTGGGAGATATGTATTATTTAAATTTTATTTCTTAAAAATTTTTATCTCTGCCTTTGTAGGCTTATTTTTCTTTCGTATGACGTGTTTCTCAGACCAAAATATCACTGTACTAATATTTACCCTGCAGAAATAAAAGACTTACTTACTTACATTATTTGCCTCAGTGGTCACTTTTCTGCATATTATGTAATTGTAATGTCTTAAATTTAGTTCTAAAGTTTTTATAAGATGGAAAAACTATTATTAAACTTCTTTATATGTGTCTGAATATTTGTAGGAGAATTCTCTGAAAAAATTGTAGCAGCCATAGTGCTGAAAAGTCTACCAAACAGTCTTATTTTGGAAAATGCACTCGAGAAAGCTATTCAACAATATGAAACGGAGCCTGGCAATGGTCTGACAAACCAGGATATCTTCTACAGAGAGGTTGGCCAGGTTCACAGAGGTATACAAGAGCTGGTCACTTGTTGTGAGGAATCTGCGCATTCCGATTTCACTCCTGTTCAGATCGCACAAGTTGTGCACGATACTAATGAAATTATTTTAGTAAGTATTTACTTTAGATATTAGCAACATATTTTATATTTTTATGCAAGTACTGGATGTAGAAGATGCTTTATTACCATCGTAATTCTTACTGACATCATGAATTTCTTCAGACGGTCTTAAACGAAGTAATCCAGTATCGTAATCAGAACGTCGAAACTTTTACACCCTCAGAAGACACCAAATTACTTAATCTTGAATACTTACCTTGGACAGCGGCAACTGGTGTGGAAGGAGTTACAGATTCATTACTGTTACAAGTACGTATATTTGTTACAATTCTTACCTACAAAGGGGTGCCATTTTTGTGCCTGTTTAATGCCCCGGAATTAAAATAGCTATTTATAAAATAACGATAAAAAAGAATAACGTGTTTTAATAGAGCGAGTAACAAATAACTGAGTTTAAAAATGCGATATGAAAAGATAATGAATGTCTAGAAAGAGCGATGTATAAAAAGGGCTATGTAATAAAAGGGTCATTTTAAGAACAGGGTATCCGATCATTTTAATGTATTATGTCAAATCAAGTACCAAATTTATAAATAATATACAGTTCGTAGCCTCTCAAAAAGGATCGAAAATCGCAATATACGAAAGGTAGAATAAACCGCCTGGACCAGTCTTACGTCGCTAGTGGAAATTGAAGATGTCTGAAGAAGCTATGTAATAGAAGAGCCAATTGTTAAAAGGGAACATAATTACGCTCCAGACGTCAGAAAATGTGGTGTATGTGGTTAAAGATAAAATGGCTGAGAAGAACGTCCAAGGAGTATTATAAAACTGCTGGTCAAATGGTTCAGAAGTGTCGGTACATTTACCAAATTATGAAGCTTGAAGACAATTTATTCACCATAATTTTTTCACCACTTTCACATTTTATGCCGGTGAGGTTCAAGAAAAAATTGTGAAAACTTTAAAACTTGATATTTTTTGGGTTTCTGGAAGGGATAAAAACAATGATAGATTCCTATTATTTGGAACAAATGCCATTATATGTGTTTTAAATGAGTTTAAAAACTGGTGCATTGATGACACGTTTAAAATTGCAAGTCTCTTAGGCTGAGCCAATGATTTATATATAAGTCTCTGGCTAAGCATAATAGGGAAAATATTTTATATTTTTCCTATTATGCCTATATTTTAAAAATTATGCGTTTATTAGAGCATTATACAGAGCATTATATTAGTATATTAGAGCATTATATACAAAACTAAAGCAGACAAAATTTCCTACATTTTTAATGTACTTTTTTTTGTTTCTATGGCTGATTGTTCCACCGCTAGAGTGCTCTGGAGAATGGTCAAAATCCATAAAGTTACAAAAAGGCTATATATGGCACTTTACGTCCGATTTCAATATTAAAAGACTAAAGAATTGCTGATAAATATTGGGTTAAATTTAAGTGTGTCGTATTTTCTTTTCACTGTATTGTTATTATTGTTACGTATTTACACCATGTACACAAACACTACTGAATTTTGTAGATCCAAGAATTTAAACACCTGGTAACTTAACACTACTTTATTAACCTGCGAATAAACAATGACTAAACTACTGATTAATATTTACCACTATTAACCACAATTTATAACTAGTCTCTTATCGATGTATACTATTTGCGAGTTGGGCATCCCCTGGACCGCTTGCCGCCGGCACTGGTTTATATATATAAAATAGTCTTATGTTTCTGCACTCTTATAGCATGCCTAGATGTTTGGAGAAGCTCCTTATTGCAATGAGAATCCGTAACATAACGTATTTAATGATTTTTTAAATACCATTGAACTACTGTATTGTAGTTCAGTAAAATCATTGATAGCTCTTTTAATAAATAACTCTTTTTATATATCGTTACAATCGATATTTTGATGCAATAACTAATTTGTTCCATTGAATTTTTTTAACTCTCCAATTTGTCTATCGCTTTTTATAATATCGCTATTTAAATATCGCTAATTTAATATTCGTTTTTTTTTGTAAATCGCTCTTTCGTTCCGGAGCCCTGTTTAACATATAAATATATTTATCCAACAGACACTAGTTATATACTTACTCATTATTCGTAGGCATACGTACAAATAAAGGGAAGAATATCACACGTGTGAGTTATAATTCATAACACACTAGCTATAAGTCACACCATTTTTTCTAGAAACAAGATTTATTTATAAATTTATACAAAACAAATCTTTTCTGGGTGGTATTTTTTCGTCTTAAGGATATGTATTTTTTGCATAATTCTACAGGAATGACTGGAAATCCTTCCAGCTTTATTGTGAAACTACGACTTTTCTTGGTCTTTATATCAGGTATAATAACATACAAGTAGGAACCCTTGTCTTGAACATTTTCCACACTCAAATTAGTCAGTTCAACACATCTGCAAGCTCCCACAATGCCCATATTTAAACCCATTTTCATGAGCAAAAATTCACCATCAGATGCTTCTTTCAGAAACTTGTTAATATCATTGCGTTCGAGAGTTTTCCATTTTTTTAGCTTGTAATTTTTTGTCTTCGTTTTCAAAAAGCTTAGGAGTTTCTCAAAATTAGAGTTTTCAATGTTTTTGTAAAGCTGAAGAGTTGACTTACACAGTGAATATTTGGTCCATAATGATTATGTAACAAATTTTTTGTGTAGTTCTATAAGGTAAGCAAGCAAAACACTTTCATTTGTACCTTTAACATGCTTAACTTTCATTCAGTCTTCAAACGCCTTGAACTCTTGATCTTAAGAGCCACGATGATTTTTCCGGCAAAATTTGCAATACATTTTTATGTAAAAACTGGTTAGTATCAAATATTCACTAATTATTGTCAGCAAATTAGTACATAACTAAAAGCCGTCTGAATGACATGTTTATTATTAAAAAAACATCCCTGTTCTATAGCAACATAAAAAGCACCTTGTTAATTTGAATTTTGCTCGATCAGAGGGTATTCTGGTGGTTTTTCAAGGTTTTCTAGGATAAATTCACCTATTTATGAATCCTTCAAAATCCAACATTTTGGCCTCGATGCAGTGCTGTTGGATAAAATTTTGTATGGCACTCATGTGTTATGTTGTATAAGACATTTGGGAAAATTAGCCCTCTCTAAACATTTCCCAGCATGACTTATATAGAACATAACACACTTTACCATAAATAACTATTACAATTTCAGCATTCCTTGACAATTAGTTATGGCTTAAAGCTAATTAACCAAGGGCAATTAAGAAATTCACTGCTAGATCATTTCGTTGCATTATCTGATCTAATAATGGATGGAAGAAAATGTCATTTAGAGAGTGTTAGGAATACTTCAAGGGAGAATATTTTTTATAAGCAGTATTGTTCTGACAGACACAAACTCATTAAAGCGCTCCGTAAGTAGAATTATTAAAATTAAGTATTATATTTTTTAAATTCTTCCTTGGTTTGTTTGTACAAACACACTATAATTTTTTGATTTAAAATATTTATTTTTTCACCTTGTTTGAACTTAATATCGAAAAAACACCCTAATTTTCAATCCAAAATTCTCGCGTCAAAATATCTGCTATTTAAAAAAGTCGGTGGGCTTTTTGTTCGTTGGAATCTCTACTTTCTGATGGTGTAAAAAATAATATACATTACTATGGTAAATGTATGAAGAAACGAAAATTATTTTTCCTTTCATTTTTGTTATATCGTCCTTTTCCAATGGGTTTCCTATTATTTTTTTTGGTTTCAAAAATTATCGACCCTGGTCTATAATAAAAGTTCAGTCCTATAAATCAATTGATCTATTTTTCACACATGAACTATTTTTTTTACACACTTTTGCTTTTTGACAGTGGAGGAAAAAGAATGGGAGAGGGCAGCTCAATTGGCAGAAAAATACCTAGATTTTGAGACACTGGTTATAATTTGCGAACTAACAGACAATCAGCAGCGATTAGATGAATACATGAGCCGATTCGGTAATGATGGTTTTACAGAATATGTGTACAACTGGTTCCTTAAAGAGAATAAGCAAGGAAAACTGATAGACAGGTACAGAAAAATGGGCAAGACTGAAAATATGGAAAAATTAACCAACTTCTTAGTAGACCATCCTTCCCTATCGTGGATCCAGCAAATATTTGATCATAATTATGTCGAGGCAGCCGATACGTTGCAGAACCTTGCATATCAGGAAAAAGAGTTCCTCACAAGACAGAAGACGATGTTTAGTTTAAGTAAATTAGCAAAATTAGCAGCACCAAATAGCCCAGACATGGATTCATATACTAAAAATATTAGTTCCCGCTTAGAACTAATAACGTTCCAAGAAGATTTACCGGATTATGTTTTACAACAGTTTGGATACGATACTATGCAACCAAGAGTAATCCCGCCTAAAGATCTTATAAATTTATATATCTCAAAAGAGTATATCGATGCAGCAGAATTAGAATTTAAGAAAGCATTAGATATACTTGCTTTTGTCGATGACGATGAACTGAGCGAAGAACTACATCTGAAAATATGGAGAAGTGCCATTTTAAGGGATTCGTGGAATTTTAAAAATTTGGATTCCCCACTGGAGACACTACAAGGGACCTTGTTCTTTAGATTGGTAGATCTTTCCATAGCTTTGGGTAGTAATTTCTATAGTAATACCTTATTATTATTAACTAATAATGTTGTAGGTGCAAATCCAGAGAATCTACTTCCTCCTTTAGATACACTGACAGAAGATCATGCTTTACAGGGCCTACAAGAGAATAAAAATTTCCAATTTCTAATAAAGACGGCATACGAACATGTTTTTCGAACACAACTATTAGAATAAGTGTTAATTATCTTGTATTTATTGTTATTATATAAACTACAGTTTTTGTACGAAATTTTCTATTTTACAATAGTAGTTCACAGGTTAACATATAAAGGCCTGTTAATAAATTTAAATGTAATTTAAGAAATTAATTACACTGAAAAATGATCCCATAAGATTCTTAATGTATCCTAGTCAAATCCTCAATCATTTTCACTAGATATTCTACAGTCATCTAAAAGAATATGTAAAACATGAGCTATAAAGATCGTCAAAGTACATTAAAAACTTACCCCTAGGCCATCGGCAACTTCCTTCATCTTATCCTGAGATAAATCCAGAAAACTCTCAATTAGGTCTCCATCTATAAAGCCTTCACTATTCTCCGTTTTGATATCAGTGTGAAAAGCTCTCCAGAATGAGTGCTCGATTTTTCCAACGGATTTTATAACAGATGACAATTTATTTTGTAGATCCAACAGGAATTCGTAAAAATCTTGTGGTATTTGCGTCACTAAACCTAGGAACAAAGTTTATATAGTAAAACAAATGAACCAAATGAAAAATAGTTTTTCTAATGATCCTAAATTACTAATTCTTGATGCTACATTTAAAATGAACAACTTACAAATGCATTTGTATATATTAATGGGAATTGACGGAAATGGAGAAGGCTTTGTAGCTGATACTTTTATTCTTCAATGAAAATTCAGTTTCAATTTCTTATATGTTAAATATTTTAAAAAAAAATATTTACTTTGGACTTCTACTAAGTATTTTAACCCAGGATATTGAGAGAGGAAATCACTATCCGAAGAATTTCCTAACGCAACTTTATTATTATGTCTGTTTTACACATTAAAATCATTTCGAACCACTATTACATGCAATTCAATGCAAATAAATAGTGAACAACGCGAAGTTGTATTAAATATTCTACAAAAACTCGCATATTCAAATAACATTGACCAGTATAATGAAAATATAATGAATTGCTTGAACTGAATTTGCCATTAGTTAGTAAATATTATAATAATAATTGGCATAACTCTGAGGAATAGGTCCAATTTTTTAAAAAGCAATGTTACTTTTAGAGTGTCAATCATCTTGAATCTTTCAACCAAAAGATTAAGTCAGTTTGTTCAAAACTCAACACATTACAAGGATTTTATAAGGAAATCTTAATTTTGTTAAACTCTATAAGTAGGGAACGTAAACAACGTGCAACTCAAATGATATCGAAAAATTTAACCAACATTTAAAGATTCTGTGAGGAATAAATATTTAAAATTAGCGACTCCTTTTGCATATAGATACATAGACAAACATTTTGCATATAGATACATGTAAACATATAATGAAGTTTCGATCTTTTAAAGGACTTAATTTGTATGGCAAAGAAAGAATGTGCAATTACCAAAAGACGTGGGAAACCTTTGGAGGAAAGTTAACAAAAAGAAAGTTATAACAGTTTCTTCTTAAATAAAATAGTAGACGAAAATAACAGTATCTTTATGTTTTTGTAAATGGTTCCGACGAATGTGACATTAAAAAAAAAGGAAAACAGAACCTGTGAGGAATATTTTGCTATATATTTCAATGCTTAATGGGAACTTGCATATCACTAATTAATATAAAACTGGATAGGGCTGGAACCTTTGATGTAACTCGGAGTAGTTTCCACAAACACCAAAACATTAAAACTGACGGTTTTAATCGTCTCCGGATGATGCCAACTTGGTTGGCGAAACGCGCATCGAGCGAAGTGAAAGTGTTTTGTTAGTTTGTGGAAACTCCGAGTGTAATATAAAACTGTTTAACCGCACATTTCTCAGTCAATTAAAAATGAATTACTACAGTACATATGATTTTTCCCCATATTTTGGGAGTTTTTATACATGTACTAAAAAGGGATTTCCCCCGTATATTAAAGCAAATAAATAAACAAAATCTGCTCAGAATAAAAAGCAAGAACCTTTATAGCTAAACCTACCTATAGCACCACCAACAGTTCCGAATAAAACACATCCCCTTGTAGGTGTAGAGGTCTCTCCAATGTTTTGCATTACTAGGGAGCCATGCCTGAAAACATTAATCATATCCCCAACATGGAACTGTCCAACTTCATGCATTTGTGATCGTTCCTCATCTGTAGTCGCAGCACTATCCTTCTGACATACAAACATATTAAAACTATTCTCGGCGCCCAAAAATACATCGTCATCCAGGATTTCAACGGCTGTCATCCAATTTGGGTTATAATCTCGAGCTATCTCCTCGAAACTACCTTCCATCGTCTTATACTGCAAGAGAGTCATACTTCTCATCAGATCACCAATTAATATAAAGTCTCCCTTTGTTTTAAGGAACAGGGACATAATATTGTTAAAATGAGAACATTCAAGTCTTAGTTCTTTTTCGGCTGTCCATTCGAAGAGGCGAACAGTACTGTTGATACTAGCTAATAGTTTGCCATTAAATTCTGCTAAAGAATAACAGGCACCTTTGATTTCCTTTTCTGACACTTGTGTCAGCTTATTGTCATTCCAATGAAACACCAACAGACGACCTTGTTTTGGCTCCGATTCTTCAGGATTTACATTTGCGGTACCTAAGTATAAGACAGCATTCATGACTTGTAAGTTCTCTATATGGGATACTAGGGCCTGAAGAAATTACTACAAGCGTCGATTAAAGGAATTGAACTAGAAAGATGTACAAGCTGCACATACAAATTAATATTACTAATATAAGTAGTAATACTATAAATTAGGTTACCTGCATTCTCTGGTCACATGGCTTGCAATAATTTCTGAAGGCTCTATAATATGTTTTTCAATATATTTGCCGCATAAAAAACATTAATTTCTACTTACCCACAATGAAGTATGCATTCGGGTCATTTCCTAATTGGCAGGATATCAAAGACATTGCATATTCCTGCTGCATTAACTGGTGAGCGTGCAAAACCTCAAAGGTGTTTTGGTCGATTACAAGGAGGTTGTGAACCTCCAACTCTTGCCCGTAATCTGGAACTAGGCTGGTTCCCAAAAAGCTGCTGCTGCCCGACTTACTAACTGCCAAAGATCCTACACTACTGGAGGCCGTAACAGACTGCGCCATTGTAGACGCACTTTGTCTTGCCGGGTTCAAACCTGTCGAATCTTGAATGTCAATTCTCGCTGTGACCACCCCAAACGTCTAAACAAAATAGTGGTCTCATTATTTGTCAAAATATTTATAGCTATATACCGAGATAAGATAAGACTACTCGTTATTGAAAGTTCATAGAGAATGTATAATAAAATGTACAAGCTTTCACACGGTGCATTCATACAACACTAAATATTCATACAACAGTTAAATAGGCTTAATAATAAAAAAACTCATTTACATCATAAAATGTTTTATCACAGAAAAATTTGAATACTTTATTCTTAAATGCCATGTTACTAAAAGTATCGATACATTGCATTATTTTATTACAGCATTTTATGCAGATTTTGGTGAATTTTCTCCCAGTGCCAGTGCCTGTCGAATATGGCTGAAATAGGTGTTCTCTATTTCTTATGTGATGTATATGAATATCATTATTTCTAAGGAACTGAATTTTCTTTACTGAATATTATATGCGAGTTCTAATAAATAAGCTAATTTAAGATTATATAATAATTTAATATAATATAAGAAAGAAATTTTTGCACCTGTTGCATAAATAACTATTGATAATATCTAAATTCAATCCATTGTTGCTATAATAATCACTCATTTGTTTTTACACCTGTTAATACTGTTACTGAAAATTTGTTCAATGTTATTGTGAGACATTAGTGTATCATTAGTAAAAATTACAAAAACGGGGTCCCAGAATAGAACCCTAAGGTACTCCCAGAATTGTTTTTTGTTTTGGATTTTGCACAATCTACAATGGTAGTTTGTGTACGATTTTTTAAGAACGGCACAACTATATGGAGTGGCGCCTCTCTTATTCCGATGCCGTCTAATTTCATGAGTGGCAGATTGTGATCTAGAGTATTAAATGCATGAATTAAATCTTAAAAAGGCCTACAACATGATTCTTGTTATTTAGTTGATTGATAGTTTAGATGATTTTTTATATATAAATTAAATTGTCATTGATGAAATTGTGTATGTGAACAACTCCAAATAAATACAAACCTGTGATTGTTCTTGGTAAGCAATTCTTCTGGCAGATTCCTGTAATGGAACAGTCCTTATATGAAGTTTTTGAATTTCATCTATTGTCCCTATTGTAACCGAAGTATCTGTTGCTAAGGCTAAACTGCAAAAGAATACATGATTTTGAGAAGATTCTAATTTGGATGCTCCGCATAATAAAAATATTGGAGCTTATTTATGACCTAATACAGAGTACTCAAAAATCATTTCGCGATTTCGGCAGAAGTTTGATTAAAGTGAAAAATTTTAAAAAGTGTCTCATTTTCACACAACTTGACCCTATATCTATATGTTGATATAGATGTGCTGTTTCCGCTTATGCACGATTGCTGGTTTCGGTTGCATTTTACGGAGCAATACTCGTGCTCAAACGGCAAGTATGCTCTTTTAGCTCTAACATATTATTGCCGGCCTGTAGCGAACATAATTAAATATATTAAAATAAAATATAAACTTACCTATCTGGGTAAGCTTCCGCATTTAAGGAACACATGTGATTTACTTCCTTCATATTAACATTAGAGAAAACTAATTTATGATTTGATGAATATATTACTGTTGGTCTATCAGAGCAGGCAAATACGTTCGTGGTACTGAGAGATCTAAACGTTCTTAGAACTGTAGGTTGTGTGCCTAGCGTGACCTTCTTTTTCTCACTCAGGCTTCCCGAATCTTTATTTAGTGAGAAGTAGAACATTGACCCATCACCCAATGCACATAACAGGTAATTGTGACCCTCAAAACAGGCCATTAATACTGAACGAGGAATTATCTCTATAACAGAATAAACAGTCCACAGTAGATTAGATAAATATCCATGTAATGTTAATTATTAAAGTATTATAACTTTATCCCATGAAACAAGACAGTTACGTCATAACTGGTGATATTCAATACCACATTAACATAAAAAAATTTCCTTCAAATTCAATATCAGCAGTGTTTAAAATATGCATATAACAACCTTCTATTTTCGACCCCCTAAAAAAAATGCCTACGCCCATGACTAGCGCTGACCTTCGGCGTTCTTCCGGTCAGTGAACTTCATATACATTTTATAAGTACTGTATAATGATTATATAGAGATTATATGATTATATAGAAAAATAATTTTAGAAATGGCAACCTAAAAGTATACGTCGCTCAAATAAACTTCATATCATAATTTCAGTAGTTCAAAGATATCTAAAACAATATGGCAACTATGTCAATTAACGTTGCGTTGACGCAACCATCTTGTTTCCTGGTATAAAGTATAGTAATTAGCCTACCTCCACCTAGCAGCTCTTTCGTAGCTTCTGATAAATCAGGTATTCTTAATATACGCGCAGATATATCTGTCCACAGTCCTACAGCAACCAAATCGGCAGTGGTGGAACCATCGCCAAGAGGACTAATATCCAAGCACGCAACCTCAACATCTAAGACTGTGTTTCTAGATAAAATAACTTCAATACATATCCGGGAAAACATTACATTATATTCATCAACATACAAAATTCTTACCCTTTCAAAATTAATTCGTTGGGGTGAATTTCAAGATAATATAATGCTGATCCAGTAGAAAGAATAACCTGAAAGGTGTTACAGGCAACAACGCTAATATTCTTTTCTGTAGGAGGTTTCCATTCCGCTAATAGTGTTTTACTTTGTGCTGAAACTAGCCTTGCTGAGATTGGAGTAATCTGGATAATTTGTTCATGAAGCACATTTCCACAGTAAAACGTTTGTTGGTCAGAGGCAAAACCAGCAATGTCAGTTTCTTCTACCTCCTCTCCATTCAAACTTAATACGCGGGTTTGACCGACGAAAGAAAGAACAAGTGTATTGTCCAACTTGCTACCTAAAACATTCATCAAATCAACTACTCTTTACATCTTTAAAGTTAGCTAATCATTTTTATAAACCATACGAATCAAATCAGTTTTGCACTAGTCAAATGTGTGTTGAAACAAATCGTCCTGATGTATACAAACTCTACTCGTTCCCCGATCAGAAACGTAAACATAATACAGAACCTACAATTTGAATGTTAAAATCATGAAGACTAGAGACAGGAGACTAAACGTGGTTTAAGCAATGGGAGGTTTTCTGTCCGAAAAATGGCAGCATAGTGCCCATAAGTGCATTAAAAGTGAAGAAAAAGTGAATTCAACTGAAAGATAACCAAATTCTCTCAGTTTTGAAACGGTGCAAGGCTACTGCGGGTATGGCGTATGGCGCTAGGCAAAAGATTTCGATCAGTTGACCGATATTATTCTCGCTAGAGTTACGATGTAGCTTCATACAGTAGCTTACAACAACGTTGCTTGAATATAACAGTCACATATAATGGACTGGTTTTTGTTGTCTCTCTCGTTTTATTATTTTTTAACAAAGAACAAGAACAGCGTATGTTGTAGATCAAGAATAATTTAGTGACGTAACCGCCAGCTTTAAAGATGTAAAGAGTATATAAGAGAAAAATGTAATATATAAAGAATAAAAATGAAAATAACTTCCCCGCATATGAAAATATTATTATAAAAATGAAAAGGCACTAAAATATAGAATAGCAACGATGTAAATTTGTCGCCTACGAATCAATACAGTTTTAATTTATTACTAAAAGAATAGTTCAAAGATTAAGGGCCGGTTTATCAGTACACAGTTAAATCTTCCTGTTATATAGTTGCCAGTCAACTATGTAACAATCTTTAATCAACTGGCCGTCAGCTATATAAAATGGAAATTTGGCAGCAGAGTTCTAGTCAGTTGGGATGTATATAATGTTGCCGGAATTACTGATTTGTAGCATTTAAAAAGTATGTACCTGTTTCTGTTGTATGTCATGTCTTTTCAAAGAAAAATATTTTAAAAAGCTAAAAGTTATATCAGTTTAAGTTATCTTGTAACTAGAAACATTTTTAGATGCAGTAACTAAAAATAAATTAAAATGTGGACGTGATAAACCATCGAAAGAAATAGATATTTCTGAATAAGCAATAGTGTAAATTCATAACTAGTAATCCAACATTGTCGTTTATTTTCTAATATCAATGACATATCCACATATCGATATCCTCCTTGGCAGAACATCGTAAGTGACATTTGTGACGAAACCAGGATTTATGTATTATCATAATGGTCTGAACCTACACGAGTCGCCTGCAAGTATTGTAAGGTAATTCCATAATTTAATCATAAAAACTGAATTATTACTTATCGAAAAGAACTGTAATACAAACGTTAATTTTAAATAAATCCGTTGATGTATCGTAAGCTTCATCAGTGCCCGGCTGATTATCAGTCGGCTGATTATTAGTCGGTCAGTATCACGTGGTACAAGTACAAGATACCCCAATGAAATTTTTCAGAAATATCATTCATAGAATTTTGCAAACATACATTATAACTCAGATAACATCAGTGAAAATAAAGACAATGTATTTATTATAATTATCTTTGATAAAAAAATATTAAAAATATCGTAACTTGGCAATGCGGTCTTTGGGGAGAAAAAATTTGGGTTGGGGACAGGGCATGAAGAGGCTTCAAACATCACTTTAAAATACAAGGCCTTGCATTTAAAAATTATATTATGCACTAGGCTTCTTTGAGACACCCTGTATGTGTGCAACTAATTTTAGATTGTGCCTTCATTAACCTCATTTACTCTCCACCGATCATAGTTTTTGCCTGGGTGGGAAGAGAGCTGAAACTAAAGATACTCCCTTCTTTAGGAAGTTGTAGGTTGGGACGTTGGATGTTGGGTATGTTAGAATGTTTTAAATAAATTCTAGACATACCTGTAGCAGTTTGCAATGCCCACATTCCTTTTATGCCTGGTAAATCAATTGAGGCATGCTCTTGTATTCCAATACCATTTCTAATTATTCTCAGTGATCCCTCTTTGAATGCCCCCGAGCAGGTTACAAGTTGACCTTGTCCTTGTCTCTCCAAATCGACTACACACATATCCAGAATAGGAGCTAGGTTGGTAAATGACTCCATAACAGTAACATAAGAGCCATTTTCATCAGCTTTCGTATTCAGTTTAACTAGTTGGGAGTCACCTATTCTAGATCCGATGAATAAAACACCATTGTCTAAATAGGTTATGCACTCTGGAGTCGCTATTTCACCTAGAACAAGCATTACATTTGGTTCTGTATTTACTTCATATTCTTTTATAAATTAAATCTATCGTCATCAAACTATTTACCCAACATTTCAACTTTCAGATCCTTTACAACTTCATTGGCATCTCCTCGTGGCTCTGTTTCAATAAAGAGCATAAATAAATGTCCTGCCATATCGCCTAGCAAGTATCTTAGGCCCCCTGGATCTACTTTAGCATAACATATTATTGTACTTTGCTAAAAATAAACTCATTTGAATAAGAATATCTATTGTTTAGTGTTGTTAGATATATACCTCGAAACAAATCGCCAGTGTTCAAATTATCATTGTACCTATATGTTTTAAACACTACATATTAAGGACTTTCATATTAAGGAGTTATCAGGCATGGCGAGGGCAGCGCATAGGGAAGACGCCGTCGTTTTGACGCCCTCAACTGCCAGGCAATAAAATATTAAATTTACAAATAACATGCTATGGCTCTTTTGTAATTTATTTGGATTTAATTTAGATAATAACTTTTATTCTGAACCATAACAGCATGTCTTAACTGCCAAATATATCGGTATAATTTATTTACTCCATGGATATATATCACGGCAACACCGAAAATTTAGATAGTGAAAAGCCTGGATAGACGGATAGTGGATTTTGAGGTTATGGTGCAGGTGCAACAAATGCACTGTAAATCAAAACCCCATTTCACTGTTAAAAATTGAGAAGGAATTTCAATCAGGTTTGACATGTCAAGAGTGTCTTTCACTGAATTTAGTGCTCTTGGGAAAAATACTCGTGAAAAATAAAGTGTGCTTGGCGTTGGCGAGTAATTTTTTTATACTCTCAAAACACTAAAATTGAATATAGACCATATTAGTTAGGTTAGGAATTGGCAGGGGTTCCTATTTTAAAAATTGTCCTATTGTTGTCTTATGGGGACTCAAGTTTAAGAGCGTCTGTAGGCGTGATAAGAGTGTCGGTTAGTGAAATAAGTTGAATAAATAATTTTCTTGATATTTTAGTTGACTGAGAGACTTCAAAAACTAATTAAACATTATTAAAATAAAAATATTACGAATTTTTTAAGGCAATGTTTGTATAAAAAACGTATGTTGTTGCTTGGTCCACTGGGAATTTGGCAATGTTGTATGCCATTAAAATGTATTTACAGGTGTTCTTATTTGAAGTTCTACTTTATCCGGTTATAATTATATATAGTTATAATTCAAGTGATGAATAACCAGTTTTAACATCTAGATAGTTACACACGACACACGGTTGACAAGCTGCACGCTGCAAACTGAGTAATCACTCGTACCCATACCCCGTGCATACCGCATCTCGCAGGTTCAAATCAATCACATACTGGAAGTATTTGAATTACACGGAATAGCGCTGTCCTTGCATATTGATTTATTATTTCATTCAAAATTTAACTAATTAGGTATATTTATTATTTTTTAAAGCAGCTGATATATTTTTTATAAATATTAAATTTGTATTTTAAGATAATTACTGCGTAATATGACTAAAAACTACAACATCGCATAATTAATATATAAAACATAAACTTCATTGCTGTTATTCACAATAAAACTAGCATCAGATAAACACATAAAGTGCCGCAATCAGCTAAGATTTTTAACAAGGCAAGAAGCAACTTCTATTCTGCGTCACCGAATCTCGAGTATTCATCAAGTGTACATCATTTGAGTGATCATCCGGTTTATTAAATCACTCGAATACTTAGTAGCCGGTTATTGAAATAAGTCGGTTTTTCCCAACACTAATAATATGCATGTATAAATAATAGTATTTTCAGTACCTTTATTACGGCCGGGGCAACAACGACTGACGTAATACCATCATGATACAGAATACTTTCTTGTCCAATAACAATAGCTCCTCCAAGCGGGGAGGGAACTGGTATTATGATAGACGCTTCAGTTTCCACATTATCTTGGCGCCACGGGATCTTCACAAATTCTTTTTCCCTTAGAGATATTTCATGCGTTTTTACATGACGTCCATTTACATCCTGATGGATTAATATTAGAGTTGGATTCGCACATCCATGCAAAAATTCAACATCATGCACTTGAAGTTCCTCCATTCTAAAATGTTTTAGGATTACATACAGAAATATGCAAGAACTACAACTCTTTACCGAAAATTGGAAGCCTTTAATTCATAGTTGTCTTTATCGAGAGGTATAACTTTGAATAAACCATCATACAACCGCAAACCAATAACTCTGGCTTTTGGATCGATAACTGCTAATATACCAGTTTCGGAAGGCTTTCCTATTCTGTCTGCTACATTCCCATGAGCTTTGGTGATAATATCAAGATTATCACCTTCACTTATACATTCTAGAATCATTGCATTATACCTCATGGTGACAATAAATAATAAATCTTTCTTTTCATGCTAAAAAATAAAATGTAATTAAAACACTTATTTGTTTTTAGCAACGAAATGCAAATTATATGCAAGAAATTCTCTGTACAGGTTGCCTAAATATATTTGTTACTAAATATTAGAACTTAATTCGCTAATATATATTCTATGAGAGTGCCAAGTTAAAACTAGAGAACCTCTTCCTGTTGCCCCTGAAGCATTAAAATATTTACATTTTATAAAAATTCCATGGGAATAATTTGCATTCTGCAACTATTAAAATAACGACAAACATAATGCCAAAATTTAGGCAATACATGCTAATAATCTAGTTCAATCCTGTGCCAGAAATAGTACAAGCAACACACAGTAGAGAGTCAATCACAAATTAAAAAATAGTAAAAATTTGCCTCACAATGATGAGAGAAAAGAAAAATTTATCACGGGAAAGGCCACCCTTTCCCTCTTTTACTTCCATCCTTTCCCTCTCACCAAGTTTACTCTCGTTTTATATATTAAATGTTAATTAATTATTTCTAACTTGAGGTTTCAGTGGATTATGAGGGATAGATTTTAACACGGGGTTGGCTACCTATGTATTAATTATCTAAACTATCTTTGATACAAGTAATAGAACGCTCTATTAAAAGTCCAATAAATCTGATTTAGAATAAGTCTTAAGTACTATTAAATAAGTTTTAAAGGCCTACTAAATAAGTCTTTAATCAACTACTGCCAATTGTATATTATATAAATGGTTTAACTAAATTCCAAAGAGCATAACATACTTGTGGCCGAAAGAGTTTCATCACTGCCACTTTGCCATAGAGTCCAACTTCTTTGATTGGCCTAAGACCTTCCGGAGTGACCAAATATATTTCTAATCTCGTATTTTTTGCCACAATTAAGTTAAGATCAGATGGCGAGGTAAAATTTCCTAGAAAAATAGGTTAGAGGCTTAAATTATGCCATTTAAAAAAAATACTAATTACCTGTTACACAAGCAGTTACTGCAGTTGGCTTATGTGCCGTCACAACATAATGATAAGCCATTCTGCAGCAAGTTATTTTATTAAATTACTAATGAAAATATTATTTAAACGCTTAAAAATAACATGTTTCCATAATATTACAAATTACGACTCCTCTTCTTCCTCCTCAACTCAAATTCATTCTTTATTCTTTGGGAATATTCAAATTGACATAGGACACTTGACAAGAATCGATTATGTCAGCTGCCATGAACAAAAGATGGCGCCATATAACAAAATGCCCAGAAATCAATAACGTTTTGCATACAACGGCTTTATTATGAAGATAACAGAGATTCACTTTTTTTCTTTTACTTGATTTAGTAAAATTTGTTTCAGTGTCATTGGTTTGGACAAGAAAACACATGCAAGTTGATAATGAATGCCACGATGTTAATGTACAAATAATGACACACTACACAAACGCCGGGAAATACACCGGTGGGGCAATGAATCTACGCCGTACGTATCCGCTGACGTCAAAACCGTGGTGGGGGCCTGCGAGATTTGTCTAACGTTGCGCTTATGGGGATAAGCAATCCTGTTTAGTCTATAATCGTTGAATGCCACCACCATAGGCCACCACCAGCTGTGGTAAGAGATATAGAGATCTCTGCCTGTGGTATGGTCACCGTTAGCTGTGGTGTGGTATTCATCTGTGACCCTATGCCTCTTGCTCAGATGGATCAGAGATATATTCACATTATATCATTGGATGGACTTTAATCAGTTATAAATCACTGCTTATATAATAAAATAATGTTAACTATCTCAGAAATGCTTACGACCAGAAAACATCTAGGCAAGGTATATATCTAGGTAAAGGTAAAGAGAAACAAGACTGTGTATGCTACGCTTATGACGAATATATGGCGGGAAATTATATGTGTGCGTCTTATTTGACGCACATGGCATGAAAAAGTAAAAAAGTAATTTCAACGTGGCAGTCAATCTGATAGGAAAATAAATTGGATATATGTTTACTAAGATTTAGTAAACATAGTATACATACGTCATACGTCCGACAAATAATTGACGAAAAATTAAAACAAAAATAATGCAAATGTAATTTTATATATTGTACCCGGTACACTTGTTATTTAAGCTGTGATTTACCTATATCACACATAAACACACTTAAAAAATAACTACCTAGGTATTTTTTATAGTAACCATAATTAACAATACCTTTGTAACTGAGCAAATAACACAGATTATGTGACATTTTTTATACCTTGTTTGAAAAATGCTTCTTCGCATCGTCTTCCTTTATTATGAATATCTTTATTTCAAAATATCGATTAAGATCAAATTTCTTTGAAAAATCCTTGCTTGCAATATTCGCATGTTAGGTAATTGTTTAGAACTAAAATGTTAATCTTACAGGAGCCTAAGGCAAAAATCGGTTGTTATTATCCATATTAAAATGATAATTAAAAAGCTGAAAAAAGTACACTCACGACCTGAAACAAAATTAATCGCGAAAATTATAGGAACAAGTTTCTCCAGCACATGCCAAAAGTAAACACACTTCTATATGTAAAATAAAATTAGGAAACACAATTTCATTAAATTTAAAGGTGAAATTCTCCAAAATAGAGAAAACATCTCGAAAATTGAAATTGTGTAGAGAGTAGAGAAGTTAGCGCGCCAAACAGCAACGTAAATCTATGATTCAGATTGCCGCCTGGGCCCTTATTCTTGAAGTTGTAGGAATAGAAAGATTGAGAGAAAAGTGGGCGTGGTTCTCTTAAAAATGCGGGAACCGTATTCTTCAAAGATAGGAATGTTCACATTTTACGTTTTTCGAGAGAAGAGACTTCTACTAGTCTTTTGTAGTAGAACTGTCACAATATTGAGAGAAACAGATGATTTAATGATTACCTCTTATTTGCGTGTGGTTGTATTAATATCAAATAATTTCGTATAGAATGGAACCAGAGGAAGCATTAATTGTTAATCAAATAATCTTATTAATTTTATTTGATAAACTAATAATTTAATCAAATAAAGAAGTCCAAACAGGAGAGTTCTTTGTGGTTTTCCAAAAACTCAATCAATTCCTTTTGGGTTAATAGGAGCCAAGCGATGTTTCTCCATATTTTATGACATTTATAAATCATAAAATATATAACAGCAATCATAGACGATTATTAAAATTATTCAGTCACGAGATGTAAGAAACATTATTGTTATTTAACACCTCCAGTTCCATATTAAACTAACAGAACTGACGCCAGTCACCATACCCGCGTTGTACGTTCTATGTTCTAAGCACAGACAACTACAACTGTTTTTGTCTAGAGTTGTAAAATAAAGGTACATAACCTAAAAGGTAGGGATAACGTACTGCAAAAGTAGATAAAAATGACAGGAGTGATCTGACAACCTAGCTCTGTAGAAATCCATGTGACATCCCTTCCATATCCATATCACTACATTCCAGAATACGGAAAATATGTTGTGTGAGAAAAACCAGATGATGTGTAAAATGTATTCTCTCGGGTGATCGTTTATTTCCTATGACCTCAAGAATAAGCGCCCTGCATAGAACTGTGACCGCCTGCCTCCTGCTTAAAAGCGATCTGCTAAAAATATAGCACCATGAAATGGCATGAAATATGTTGAGGTTGAGCATTGAGGTTGAGAACTAGAGCACAGAACCGAAAGCCGCCGGGAGCTACCGAAAGCTAACGAAAGCCGCGCAAAAAAAACGGTATCCTAGTATCAGAGAAAACCTTATCCTCCTTAACATGTGCTATATCATTGCTTTGTATCGTCAAAGGACGTATTTTCGTGATATTTCGCCCGAGGGCCATAGACTAATGATGTTAAGGTATGTACATACCAGAGATATGAAGACTATCCATATCTCTGGTACATACCTACCCAAAATGTTATGAAAAGAAGTAATTTTTGTATTTCCATTTATGCGTTTCCGTTTATAATTATTTTCTATGATCTAAATACCCAATGATTGATTGCGTTTATGCTTAGCTTGATTAGCTTTTATCTTTTCGATACCTTAGCCGGTTATATAAAATAATATTTAATGAAAATACCTATGTGTCACTATGATCCACAGCTATGATCGCAGTTAGTAAAAAGCCAGAGATAATTTCTCTTTTATGCCACTGCCATAGAACCTGCCACCACAGTATAAAATTAATTCTGTTCTGCCACTTTCCGTTTGAAGGCCCTCTTCACCTCTCTTTTGATATTTTGGTTACTCTTGCCTCTTATGTGCTATTACCAGAGAGCCAGGAAACCAAATCTCTGATATTACTTACACTTGCTCTTTACTGGCGCCAGCCATGGAAAGGAATGTTTTTATGAATCATTTTACTATTATGTCTAGATAGGCTATAAACTGTGGTCTAGATCTAGAACACCACATTACAGAAGTGCAGTGCGTTCAGTTGCCTACGCACAGATCACACGTGTGTACATAGAAAAAGAAGACATTTGTATAATCTGTTTTCTGTGCGTGTGTATTTGTGAATAACTATTACAGTTTACTTTTATACTTTTACTTGTGGAATGCTGGAATGTAAATCTAAATAGGTACAGAGACGTGTCTTATCTATGACAGAGACTATAGAGACAGTGTGCATATAGGTATTTATTTACAAAAATGGCACAAAAGTCCAATGGCCCCGAAAATACGTAAGTTGTAGGTACATGCTAAGTACTTACCAAAATATAAAATCGTTTGAATTTTTTGTAGGCACTGGTGGGTCTTTTTTGGTATAATATGTTTCCTAGCATTATTCACAAGATATTATAAAGTTGATGAGCCAGATCGGGTTTGGTAAGAAATAAATTAAATACTCAAAAGTTTGCCTTACCTAGGTATTCACATTTTTAGTTGGGATGAAACTCA
This sequence comes from Tetropium fuscum, assembly GCA_964058915.1. Lineage (NCBI taxonomy): Eukaryota > Metazoa > Arthropoda > Insecta > Coleoptera > Cerambycidae > Tetropium > Tetropium fuscum. Next base: position 93,990 of record CAXKVY010002821.1, on the reverse strand, counting down.
TTTTGGAAAAATGGGAAGTTGGTATATTAATCGAACTTTTTTCTATGATGTACACCCGCCTCTTGGAAAGGTAATTGACTTTGATAGAATAACACTTTTCTTTTTAAGTATATAACAACAATTTTGTTAGAACATAACATTCAACTATAATAAGTAATTCAAAGATATGCTGTACCTATTTATAAATAATATGCATAGGTACAAGGGATTCTTATTGAAAGTGTTTATTGGCCTGAATTTTCAGCTCCAAAATCTAATTGTATTTTGGGTCGAGTGCTTGGGTCCTAAAGGCAACTGGTTTTGATGGGCGCTATTCTTTGATTCTCTGATATTACATTCTAAGATTATTCCTTTTACTGAATAATTGAACCATTATTGTTTTGAACTGAAGTATACATTATACAGGGTGTCCCGGTTATACTAGCAGGACTTCACCAATTGATAGAAGACCTCATTTTAAAGTAAAAAGGTCCATTTAACCTGTGTCAAAAAGTTCCTCGTTTTCTAAGTGGTAAAGTTAAAAGATAAATAATGTTTTTTGCCAATTACTAAGAAACTACTAAGTATAGCTTTTGTTTATTTTATTTTATTGTTTCATAGCAACTTCAATTTCTCAATATATAGGTATATTAATTTTTAATAAAATTACCTTAAAAGTTTCTCTGGAAAACCATGCGTCCTACTTAAATATTAGAATACTACTTTTTGTTCTACTTGGTACAGGCAATTAAAATAAGAAGCAAAAAATGTTAGGTAATATTTTTGTTTTCAAAATGACCGAATTTTGAGTGCTGATATCTCGAAAACTATGAGATAGCAATAAAAATAATGGAATCAATCTTGTAGCATATTTTATCATCTTTAATTTTGTATGGTGCCTTCTACGTGCCCCCCCTGCGTCCTGCTTACCTCCTAGGAGCGGGTACTTTTAGTACATTTAGTTTAGTTTTAGTACTCAAACTGGGCCTCGATGAAGATATTCTGCCAATCCTTTTCTGGCTCAGGTTGTGCCTCAGGTTCTGGCTCAGGTTGTATCTTTGGATGTTGACCATCCAAAGATACATTTAATTTAGGTTAAAATTTGGCTATTTGATCTCCTTTATGTTCTATTTTTCAGATGTTAATTGGTTTATCAGGATATTTAACTGGATATGATGGAAAATATCCTTTTGATAAGCCAGGAGATAAATATGAAAATGTTAGTTATTTGGGCATGAGATATGTAAGTATTCAGGAAAACTGTGCCTGCAGTAAGTACAATGTAATTTGTCTACCATGACCTATACCATTATTTTGTCTCCTTTTTCATTCTATTGGTATAAATATTAAGCCTTCCATAAAGTTAAAAAAAAACCATAATTTTTTGCATGCTTCAAATAGTTCATTAAGGCCAGTTGGCAAGGGTTTTTAGCTACTAAATTTGTACAGTACTAAATTTGCACATAAAAGTCTCTACAAAAATGTTCTATTCATTGGTTTGATCTATTGACCAGTTGCCGAAGTGTAGAAGCTTAAATAACTCATATACTTTATGCCATTAGAAATTGTGTTTTTTGTGCCCGTTGTGCTACATCACCTAGCGGTAGAGCACACAGCGTGCTCTTCTTTAACCGATTTTCTCCGTACACATCATCCACCTTCTTATCGTTGTTTCAATTTGTATATTTTTGCAGTAGGCAGGCAGTAATTATGTTTATTCATTCGTGTTTTTTTTACGTAGAAGGTTGGTCCATTGCCTCATCAAGAAACACTTCATCAAATTGTTCGTCTAGTACTTGCTCATTGCCTATTTCTTCTTTATTTTCGTTAGACATCTTTTATTCGAGAAGTAATTTCCTCATCGTTGCCTGGTTCTTCTACAGTGATTTCTGAATTTGAACAAGCTATTCCCTAGGATGACCCACACACTACTGAACACAGTAGATCTGCTTTTCTGCAGCTGCATAGTGCATTGCAATATTTTTTACATTTACAAGAAATTATCTTATAACTCTTGGGGAGTGGCGTCTTGCAGTATAGGAATCGGCATCAGTTCTTTTGACAATTGTTTCGAACCCCAACCAGTTGGTGATTTCTGATTACCATACCACTGTTGAATTTGTAGAATTAAAATAAAAAATAAAATTCCAGCTTTAGTTATGCTTTCTGGGGGCATTCAATAGTGGTTTGCAGGATTGGCTGGTTTCTTAAAAGCTTAAGGAACTTCATTTTACCTTGTCTGTATATTTCTGATGGGTCGCACCCACTAAATGCATGTAAAAATAAAATATTTTCTTTCACAGGCATGTACAAATTTGATGCAGCGGGTGAATACAGTGTATTTCCGGTATTTCCTTGCTTTAAAAAGTAAACATTATTCTGGATATGTAAATCCCAGAATAATTGTGAAGTAACAATAGTCAATAAATCAATGCCAGCAACACTCATCACTGATTTAAATGTTTCAGACATATCAAGAACTGTATTAATTATTAAAGTATAAGAATCTTGAAAAGCCTATTTTACTAAAATTCCCATGTTCTTAAACCGATTGCACCACACTGAAATCACTTGTAATATCCCGGAAAATTAGTGCCTGATGAACTTTACAACCGATGGGTTTACGATTTAAATGAATATAACCATTTTTTTAGAGAATTTCATTATTTTAATTTTCTGTTACGTGAAAAATTCCCCTATAGTATACCCAGACTGTTATTTACAAAAATTCCTAAAAATATCTTATTTATATGGACTTTTCCAATATAACGGCCAAGTCCGGGATTCACAGACCGTGCAAATTTGTAGTCAAAAACGTCAAAACAATGAGAATAAAATTTATTGCAGCATTTATTTCCACCTAAGCCCTTTAAACATGACTGACTGACCTACATAGCAACAAAGAAAATATCAAATTGAATTACTACATAAGTACTTAAATAAGATACATATATCATATTTTATTCAAGTAAAATGAGATAATAATGATTGTTTTCTAGGTTTGTACCACATTTGGAATGACAATAATCCCAATGTCATTTATATTAGTAGATGAACTGACTAATAGTGTAAAGTCAGCCTTATTCTCTTCATTATTAATTATATTCGGTAATTTGCTCCTCAGGATCATCCTTAATTCCAGTGTAATAATGTTACATTTATTATAGATGTCGGTTTAGTTACATTAAATCAGTATATCCTTTTGGACCCCATACTCTTATGCTTTATGGTAGGATCCGTGATGGGTGCCGTTAAAGTATCATCAAGAAAGACTAGAGAGTTTTCGCTCAAGTGGTGGTTATGGCTGATATTTACGGGCACAATGTTAAGTTGTTGTATTTCAGTAAAATTTGTGGGCCTATTTGTAGTGATATTAGTGGGACTAATGACTGTGTCAGACTTATGGAATATATTAGGTGATATGAGGAGACCTGTGGTGAGTATTTTTAGAAAATCTTGATATATTTTTTATTTTTATTCTAGGACATATCATTTTATATATTTATAGGTTATTATGCTAGTCTATCATTAATTCTAATGTAAGATTAGATAAACCCACTAACAAAATATTACTGTCGTGGTTTTATAATGAGAATAAAAATTATGAAATCAAGTTCATAGGCACAGGCAGCTTGATACATTTAGTAAATTTAAAAATGAACGGACAACTTCGGACAATTTTTGGCGTTTTTCATTGCACCTTCTTTAAAGGAAATAGAAAAACTCTAAATCTTCTGCAAAACCACAATAAAAGACGTTTAGATGTAACTTTGGATTAGTCTAGATATAACTCTAGGATTTTTTTTTATATTTTAGTCATACCTAAAAAAGTTACAGAAGGATTTGCCCTTGATTGGAAGGACAGGTACAAATAAAACATTTTAAACTCTGTAGTACATGTTTTATTCCCTAAAAGACATTTTAACAATTTTATACTAATCTGTTAATTTTTTCAAATAGCTAAAGGAACTGTTTTCGCATACTCTTTGCTCTTATGTCTATTATTTTTTAACAATGTACCTAATATAATACCACAAAACAAAATGAAGCCTACCTTAGAATTTGAAATAAATTTGTTAGCACAATCATTGGGACTATCTATTTTAAGGGTAATAATTTGTGAGGCAAGATGTGCCGAAACTAAAGCAACAGCTGTGTAATATGGCCACGTTTGGGTATTCATTATACCAGATAAAATTAAACTTCCTATCATCGTAGAAGCAAATCCACTAAGCCATACTTTTGTATCTCGGTCGAATTTAATAGCAGTGGATTTAATTCCCAACCTTAAGTCATCAGTTCTGTCTTGGTGTGCGTAAATTGTATCATAAATAATTGTCCAACAAACGCCTGCTGTATATAAAGGTAAACATGTTGCTAAATCAACATGTCCTTTTATAGCACTATACCCTAACAGAGCTCCCCAATTAAAAGTAAAGCCTAACACTAGCTGAGGCCAGTAAGTAAACCTCTTCATTAACGGGTAAATTGCTACTAAACCTAATGAACTAGCCCCTAAAATCACACTATACCAATTTAATTGCAATAAAATAATTAAACCGACACTTAATTGCCCTCCAAGAAACGCAAGTGCTTGTTTCATAGATACATGGCCATTCACTAATGGTCTTTCTTTGGTCCTTTCTACTTTAGCATCTATATCACGATCCCACATGTCATTAATAGTACAACCTGCCCCTCGCATTACTAACGCTCCTGTTCCAAACAGCGCTAACATATACAGATCTGGAAAACAACCAGGTGCTGCAGCTGAGGCGATCCCCCATCCACATGGCCAAAATAAAAGCCATGTTCCTATCGGCTTGTTCAGGCGCATCAATTGCAGATATGGTTGTGACTGTTTCGGAGCGGTGTCAACCAATTTAGCTATGAAACTTTGCTTCTCATTTTGTTTTTCATTTTCGCTTGTAAAACTTGCTGTATAACGCCTGTTACAACGACATATATTGGAAATTTTTACTTGATGCGGTAATCTAACCTCTCTTTTGCGGCTGTATATATGCAGAAATTTATTTAAATTATGTAATGATCTTCTAGTAAACATCTCTGTTATAGCTTATCGTACCTGTTGAACATGTTTTCTTAGCTAACATGCTTTTTAAATTTATTATATATTTCTTATGTAAAAATAATTTATCTTTCAAGAGCTATGTCACTGCTCTTCATCTTCTTCTGAAATTATGATTTATACTCTTCTTCTTCCACTTTATTATGTTGTCGTCTTTCTAAGTAAAGGTTTTATGTCTAAAAAGTCACTTGCCCATATATTTAAACAAATTTCAGTTTGTATAATTTTCAAAACCATTATTTTCAAAAATGGTTATATTTTATTTGAGCAATATGTGTACTTCTCTACGAACGGAAATTTTGTTATAAATATTACTGAAATAATTTTCCATCTCATAAGCCATAGAACGATTTTTGTAGATAAATTTTAGTTCATTTTTATATAAGATCAAGGATAATTTATCCTAGTATCGATAATTATGTACTATCAAACAAAACAAATAACCAAAACATTAAGAGACAAAACGTGCACAAAATTTTAAGCACAAATCAAGAACGATTTTGTAATTACAGGTGCTGGTAGTATAGTAGAATTCCGCTAGTACAAACTAATAGATATACCCTTTTGATGTTCACATTACCGGATTATTTTGCGTTCGAATTAGCCATATTAGAATTTTCAAAATATTTCCTACTTTTTTATTAGTCCGCTAAGTTGTTGCCGCTCTGATCTCTGATTATAAAGCATTACTGAATGTATATTTTTGAACAATAATATTAGTCATAACTGTTTCAATCATAAATGTATTTTTGTTTTTTTTTAGGTAGATACATTGAAAAACTTGTTGGCCAGAGCAATATGTCTGATATTATTGCCAATTCTACTATATGTTCTATTCTTTTTCATTCATTTGAAGGTATTATATAAAAGGTAATTAAGTATAAGATTTTACGTTTTATTACAAAATACGCATGGGCTATAATAATTACAAAAAATCAAAACCTTATTCAATAATTTATTTTTCAGGTTAACATTAAAAACCTACTTGGCTATTTACATTTACATTGATAAACTTTATAAATGTTATTCACTTTTTATCTTTTGCATTTAAATACACTGTAACACATATTAGTAGAGAGTTAGAGAGTTATTTCCAGTATTTTTACAGTGTCAACTATATTAATATTATTACTTTCCGTAATAATGTTAGTTACGGTCTGCTTAATTTTTTTCTGACCATAAAATAATACTTTTATACACAAGCTTCTGCTGTATTTTGAGGTATTGGCGTCTCTTTCCACATCTATATTTGTATCATCTGCATAAGAAACAATATGTGTTCTTGGATATTGTTTAACATAAGAAATTCAGTCATTAGCAAAAACTAAAAATAGAAAAGGTCCTAAAATCGAACCTTGCGGCACTCCCATTTTAACTTCACGTCTCTGTCACTTAAAGTATTTGTTAACTTCAACTATTTGATAACGATTAATCAAAAAGGACATTATATTATAAAACTGATTGCTGGGCCTATGGCCCAATATCTAAAAAGTTTATTTTGTAGCAAAACAGTCTACACAAGCAAATGCACGAGAAAAGTCTATAAAGAGGCCGTACGGACACAGTTTGTTATCAACAGAATCAATAATTACATTGCAAATGTCAAAAAGGGCAGTGTCGACACTTTTATTTTTTGTAAAACCATGTTGAGGTGTCGAAAGAATATTATATTTATACTAAAATGGTGTTATTTGATCTTTAAGAGCCAATTACAATTTTTTTTAAACTAAAAGTAAGGTAATTGATCTGTAGTGAGAAAAAGTGTTTGTGTCACGTTTTTTATGCAAAGGTACAGCTTTTGCTAGTTTAAAAAATTCGGGGAACTTCCCAGCTGCTGCTATGGTTGACGCATCAGGATTATCTTTCAGCAGCTCAGTAAATATGTCACCTGACGACGACATTGATAATGACGCACTAATGTCATAACGTATTTTTGTTTTGTTATTAAATTATTTAGTTAGTAGGTTTATATATTAACAGGCAAGTCTGCAACAATATTTATCTGTTAAAATAAAAATTGCGGAGGTATATGTAGGTATAAGTACCTAGGTCGGTACTCTAATTTGAAAATGGGATGTATATATTTTTACTGTTTTTCTACGTATTTATGTAAGTAGGTATAAAGAGATTTATTAAGGAATGTCTCTTTTGTAGTAACTGTAGAAATTTACTTTTGAGTAAATTTTAAATTATACCTACAAACAACTTAACTAACACCCGTATTTATTTTTAGTGGTAATGGTGATGGCTTTTATAGTTCAGCCTTCCAGTCTCAATTAATAGGTAATATGGTTTTTCACATTTAATTCAATACATTTTTCAAATACGTTGTTGTAGGTAATAGCCTTCATAATGCTAGCATGCCGCATCAAGTTGCCTATGGCGCTGTTGTAAGTTTAAAAAGCTACCGTACAGGTGGAGGTTACCTGCATTCCCATTTTCACCTCTACCCAGAAGGAATCGGGGCTAGGCAGCAACAGGTAACAAAGTAATATTTTATCTACTATCGTAATATTTTACTTACTATTTTACTTTGCCATAATAGCATTCACATTAATACTTGGCATGATATGACTTCTAACAATATTATAATTTTTGATTTGTAGATTACAACCTACAGTCACAAAGATGACAACAATAAGTGGTTAATTAAAGAATATAATGCCGCACACTCAGACAATGTGAAAATAGTTCAAAATGGTGACCTTATACGATTAGAACATGTTTTAACAAAACGGAATCTTCACTCCCATAAAGAACAAGCCCCTATATCAAAGAAGCACTATCAAGTAACTGGTTATGGGGAAAATGGTACAGGGGATGCCAATGACGTATGGAGAGTAACCATTATAGGTGCCGAGGCTGGGACAAATATAACTGCAGTTAGTAGTAAACTTAAGTTTGTGCACTATTTGCAATCTTGTATATTGACTACTAGTGGAAAGCAGTTGCCAAAGTGGGGTTACGAACAGCAAGAGGTCTCGTGTAATCCAAATCTTCGGGACCCTTATGGTGTGTGGAATGTAGAAGAAAATATCTTTGATAAATGTGAGTTAGTTCTTCGTACTAAAAAATAATTGGAAATTGCAAAATTGTTTTAAAAATCCATATTTTCCACAAAAATAGAGATATCGAGATGAACGAAAAACCAGACTGTGACTTGATAATTAAAACTGAATTTAGAACAATTTCCTGTTTCACCACTCCACAGAGTATCTTAAAGTTATGGCAAAAAAACATGTTTTTGCCTGTATATTATAACCCAACCTGTATATTATAAACGTACATTTATTTTTTAGTATATTTTTAAAACGTGAGCGGCACTCCATTAATTTATCTACAATATTCTTCGTAATTTGTTTAAATCCAACATCAAATAAAAGTTATTTGCGATTGAAATTCAACGAAAATTTGCAAGGCTTTGCCTGTGAATGTGTAAAATAAAAAAATTGGATGTGATTTCCTGACGACCGCACTATGTGAAATCTGCTTATGTTAAAACACGGCAACCGTCCACTCGGTACAAGTGGCATCGACTGAAAACATGGCCACCGTATCGAAAAGGTTAAAATAAAGTTATGATGAATTTTATCTGGCAAACTGTGGGACCTTTATAACTTATCTAATTCTACTAAATATTGACTGTGTGAATATGTATTTTTTATGTAATATATTAATGTTTTTAGTGCCTAATGTTAGTTTTGAGGTATATTCCCCTAGTTTTCTCGAAAGGTTTCTTGAGTCTCATGCCCTAATGTTTCAAGGAAATGCTGGTCTGAAACCTAAGGAAGGAGAAGTTACTTCTCAGCCCTGGCAGTGGCCCATAAATTATAGAGTAATTATTCCCATCTGTATGAATATTTTACAATTCTTCTGATCGCATATGTTTTAGGGTCAATTTTTCTGCGGACATCAACATAGGGTGTATCTCCTAGGAAATCCCATTATATGGTGGGCTAATTTGATTTTTACTCCTATATTTTTAGTTGTGTTTATTGCTAATGTTATCAAACAACAACGAGGATATATACAATCGTTTACAGGTAATTTTGTAGATCAAAACCGTAAGTAATTTATGTAGGTATCTAGTTTAGGTAGGTATCTATTATAATGCATTTTATTTTTATGATTTTTTCCTTGTTAACACTGCACTAATACTGAACGGAGTTCAATATTAGTTGTATGAAGTAAAATAGTCAACATTTTAATGTTTTCAAAGTGACAATTATGCTTGTAATATCGGAAAATGTTTATATTAGATATGCATTCCTGGAAAAAGTTGTTTCCGACTCATCTACACTTTCTAGTAGATACTAGTTGTTTCCGACTCATCTACACTGCTTTCAAAAACACCTAGATTGTAACTTATTATTTAATTTGCATCATGGCTAGGGTATTGACATTAATCATATATCCAATGGAATTAATATGTGCTATTTTTAGATACCCAGAGGCATAAGTTAATTGGTTGCGCATGGTTATTCATAGGCTGGCTATTACATTATGTTCCATTCTGGTCAATGGGCAGAGTTTTATATTTTCACCACTACTTTCCTGCACTTATATTTAGTTCAATGATTACAGGTACACACATCCATATATATATATATATATATATATATATATATATATATATATATATATATATATATATATATATATATATGTATATATATATATATATATATATACATATATATATATATATATATATATATATATATATATATATATATATATATATATATATATATATATATATATATATATATATATATATATATATATATATATATATATATGTATATATATATTTAGATATTGGTTATCTCGGGCTGTTGTTACGTGATTTTTTTTCCAGGTATATTAATTGACTACTTGCTTGAAGAGGTGCCAAAATTCTTTAGTGTACAATCTTCGAAATTCATCTATCATACGTTTGTTGGGCTGATACTGTCTACTATACTATATAGTTTTTATCTATTCTCTCCATTGGCTTACGGAATGAGTGGCTCCACGGCAAACAATGCGAACTCAACAATGTATGGACTAAAGTGGATGAATACGTGGGAATTTTAATACATACATGTGTATTAACTCACTTATGACTGAAGGTATTTAAAGACAAAACTTGATCATTTTATGCTAGAAATACCCACAGATTTTAATAGATATTTTTATGATATATCCACTTAATTGGTGGCTAAAACATATGCAAAACTTAAAAGATGCACCCAAAAAGAACAAATACTCTACATCTACATATAGTGGCAAGAGTTGTTACTTCTCAGTATTACCAATAGTCAATACTTTGATAAATTGCCAAGTAATTACATCAGTGTCTTATCGGTTTATTGCCAACAAGGTTAATGTCCCTTGTTTTCACCTTCAAATGAAGTTACAGGTATAGCTATCTGAAACCTTATTTGCTCTACCTATCAAAAATAGATGCAATTAAAATCTTGATTAGCTATTCAGAACTTTATGCGAAGGTTAAAAACTTAAAATAAGTAAGACAATCAATTGTAAAATCTATCAAATCTTTTCAAATATTTAATTAGTTTATTACTACAAGGAATATTTTATACTTTTATATAAATTATATTTTTGCAATTTCTACAAATGTTACATGAATAAATATATATTTTAAATTGAGTATCTATTATTACTATGTATGTATATGGGTCGAAGTTTCACTTCCACTACAGCACTTAGGCCTCTTGTACATTCCGCCTTTTTACTTGAGTACTTTTGTTCAAACCCTATTACGGATGGCTTGGGGGCAAGGTCTTACAATTTTTATGTATGATAGCATGGTCTGAGTTACTGAGATTTATTGGTCTGTTCTCATTTTACCATTTACCGTGCCCCTGCAGCCGATGTGTTGAGTGAACCCAGGTCTCAGGTAGACTGCCACAGTCCGTCCCCCCAAGCCTGCTTGTCACCCATCCAAGAGCCAGCCGGCGGCCGCCTTGGTTAACTTGGAAGATTGTAATCTTACTGGCCAAGTCTTGCGGCTAGGCGGTTCCCCTCTACCATTACTCTTATTATCTATCACTGAACAAAAGTAAATTGTATGTATAACAATATTTGGATATATATGTTAAGTTGAAATAATATAACTTAGTATGGTTGAATGATCTATGCAATATGTTTGTCTGATGTCTCCGTACCACATAATCAGTTAATTAAGATCAGAGATTAAGATGAAATAATCGAAGTGTTACTTTGTAAATCTTTATGTCACCCATTAAATATTATCATATGTGGACAAACAATGTATTTGCAAGTATCTGCTTGTTTCATACGAATTGTTAGCCCCAAACAGGTTATTGTGATTAATTAGATTTATTGTCATTGTAAGAACAGTTTAATTTAATAATGTACAAAAATGCCTTGAAAAATGTGGAGATTGCCGGAAATTGATTTTAAATGTGTAGGATTATTTTATACGGGAAAAAGAAATTAAATTAAGTCCCTTATTAAATATAGAAAATGTACGTGTGCGGATGCATTACAAATTGTCGTAAGTGTTTCAAGGATATCTGCAGAAAGCAAAAAGAGTTTGCCTTTGAGAACGCTACGGAGGAAATGATAAAAATTGAAAGAAAAACCAATGATGCATGTGACTGAGTAAAGTTAGAAAAATTGATACCTCATTCTAAAAACTGCAAGTATTCTTCCTATTTAATTAACCCTAGATAACATTCGTCGGTGTAACGAACATAGAATACACATTTAGCTGTTTCTTTCTAATGCTTGCGCCGAGCGTCTTGCCGTCGCATGCCATGTCTGTCGATATGAGCTCATGAGGGAGGCGGTTTTGTTCAGCTTGTAAGTAAAATAGAATATAATAGATTCACGATACACATTCGTCGTTTTGACAAATAGTTATCCTTTATGTAATGTTTTGTTCTCTCATGTGTTTGAGAAGTAACAGTTTTGGAATTTTTTGTATTTATTTTTTTACATGTAGGTACATATTTGTTTTGCCATTGTTAAAAAAAAATGTATTTCGTTTTACTTTATTTAACATGTTTAGTTATTTGAGTATTTTGTTGTCAATTATATAAGTGACTTTTAAGATCGAACATTTTTAATGTTAAATTAAAATAAAACCTACTTTTATACCCTTAATTTAATCTAAAAAGCCCTTCCATCATTTGTACATAATAAAAAGCAACAAAAGTATGTTTATATATTACCAAAAAAAAAAGATTAAAGGAATAAAGGTGAATGTCTCATCGACAAATGGTAACCGCCGGCGTATGACAACTAATTCTGACTAAATCCTACTCAACTGGTATTACTTATTTTTATTTTATAATGAATACCAGCTATTTGAATTTCCATGTTTTATATAAGCGAAGTCAGAACTGTGTCACCTGTCATCTCAGGACAAAATCGAAGTGCACATAGATAACACGAAGTGCATAGGTTCTCTTTATGCCTAGATGTTTTGTGGTCGAAAGCATGAGCACTGAGCAAGAGACAGTAGGTCTAGTGTCTAATCCACAACACATCTACAGAGGTATGATCTGTGGTATGCTTTTAATAGTTTCAACACCATACCACAGGTGGTGTTGCATTTAGTACCAACGGGTCTCTAGTACCAACTAGAGACCCTTTAATGAGAGTCTGGCCAAGGCAGTCATTTTATATCACAATTCGTGGCGCCAAATTTAAAAAGTTTTGAAATGATTTTACTGCAAACATTCGCACCAATACACATGGATTTGCGATATAAAATAAAAGGTTTAAAAAATGAGTAGTACTGCTTCTACTAACTTAGCAGTAAAATATGTATTTTCATGAATAATAAGAATGGGACGAAAACTCTACAATAATTATTATCAAACAATTTATTAATCAAAACAAAATATAAGAATAAAAAGATTATTTCACAACACTATGCATAGCCATACTTTTACTATCCTTGGCGGTTATTTTTTGTATTTTTTTACAGTTCACTTTTAATCTAAACACTATAAATCTATTAATTAATTTAGGTTTTAAATTATGACAGTCCAGAATGTGAGGAGCTTCAACCACCATAAACTTGCCCAATAAAAGTTGGTGTGGATTGTTAGTTTCGTCTCTATTTTTTATGCTTTTTATGCTATGCTCTAGTATCAACTAGAGACCCTTTAATGAGAGTCTGGCCAATGCGTTGCCACTTTCTGATTGGTGCCGCCATTTTAGTTCAGAATTGAGTGAGTCACTCAGATTTTAACATTTGTAGGTTGTTTATATTCGCAAAATTGTGGCATGCAAAGTAAATCTACCATTCTTCATTGTGAAAAACTCAAAGGTGAGCTTAAAATATTTGTGCATATGTAGAAATCAGAATATTGAATAGGCAAGTTGTGATTATAAATTGAGGTTGTGTTGATTGTTGTGTTATTGGCTTTGTGTCTAAAGAAAAATGAACTCAAAACGTTATTTCTAGGAGGTAATATGACTTAATAACTTAAAATGACGGGATGTTGTGTACCTGAGTGGCACAATTCCACTATGAAGGGGGCTGGGATGAAGGCATTTCCCCGTGATCCAAATAGGAGAAGAGAACGATCAACAAAGATTGGTAGGGAAAATTTGTGGACACCTAAAGACAGTTGAATTAGAATATATTTCTCGAAAATATAAGGAAAACATATTTTTAAAACATTTTTATTCTTGTATTCTGTTCTGATTAATAAATTGTTTGATAATAATTATTGTAGATTTTCGTCCCATTCTTATTATTCATGAAAATACATATTTTACTGGTAAGTTAGTAGAAGCAGTACTACTCGTTTTTTAAACCTTTTATTTTATACCGCATATCCACGTGTATTGGTGCGAATGTTTGCAGTAAAATCATTTCTAAACTTTTTGAATTTGGCGCCACGAATTGTGATATAAAATGGCTGCCTTGGCCAGACTCTCATTGAAGGGTCTCTAGTACCAACTAAAGTCACTAAATATTAGTACTAACCACAGTGACTATATAGAGACCATATAATGTAATACAGATACATATATGATAGAGACAGTGGCGACAACAGGCCACGCCCCCGCCTCCATTTGAGGCTATCAATTTTGTTAATAAAGGTACTAATCAATCAAGATCGGTTAATCTTTAATTTAAGTTAATCGATCTTGCTAATCAATCTCTTTTTCGTAACTATGGAAATAGTTTATCCATGTTGAACAGTTATCCATATTGAAACAGTTTATCCATATTAGAATATAGCAGCACATCAATCACAAGACAAAAGAAAATATTCAATTTACAATTCACTTTCACTTGTCCAGTGCTGCACTTGACCTACTTACGTCCCGCCCATCATCTTTAGTGCCTCGACTATCCCGAAGGACGAAGGTGCACGATTACTCCGCGATATTCCCCGATTAGCAACGCTGGCTATCCTAAAACTACGTCATAAATCGGCGAGTTAGACTCGCCATCACACAGGGCGCTGACGTATCCGTTTACATTTCGTAGTACAGGGTAATTCGAACGAAATCGAAATATCGAATAAGGGATGGTGAGCGGAGCTATGATTTCAGTCTTTCACAGAATAGCCTCCGTTGGCACTCATATTTTTACAGCTATAGAATATAGGTACTTAACTATTATTCAGACGATAATAAAAATTAAAATCTTTTGTGCTATTATAGCAAATCGAATGGGGAAGCTTGCCTCCTCTGAGGAGCCGCCACTGATATGCAGATACAGGTTTGCGACGCGGTGATTTTTAAAACTTTTATTTTTAATTAGAGCGAACGAAAGTGAATTGCTCATTGGTCATAATATAGGTAGGTACCAATTCATTTGGTTCTTTATATCTATATAATAATTAGCAAGTACCAAGTAGGTACGTAGACGTTTCAAAATAAGGATGAACGGAGGCATTTGACAAAATTGGGTGAGAATGGTTCAATTACTTATTACTTATACCTACATAACGTATTACTTGTATAAAAATTGAAACATTTTTAATATTTCATATTTATAAATATCGATATCGGTGGGTACATTAATCATTATGTTGCTATTAATTCCTATAAACGAAACAATGTTTACTAATAATGTTGGCAATGTGTGAGGACATGTTCGGAATAATAAAAATCAACTGCATTCTATTAGGTATCAGTACTTTAGTAGATATAAATATACTTTTATAATTGTAAAATCTTACATACTGTTTGGTAGTCTTATATGATCAAGTAGCGTTCTTGATGTAGTCATATTTTATAACGTCAAACATCTGACTAACGGGCAATAACAATATAGTATAGAGAATACATTTACTTATTTGGTTTACTACTGACGAAAATTAGCTGCTGATTCAATTAGTATCAACGTACCAACAGGTATATCATTATATTACTGATGTTGGCATACAATAACTGTCCACTGGGTAGGATTAATAATATGTAGTATTGTCTCATCATTGGAACACATTAAATATTTAGAATAATTTAAGTAAATCCTATTCAGCTGTGTTTAGACCGTTCCACACTCTCAATGAAGATATAACATAAGTTAACTCCTTTTGCCACTGTTTGAAATCCTCACAATTGTCAGCTGACAATAAATATTTTTTCAAAATTCGATTGCATTGCACAGTCAACATAAGTGTTCGTGGCCTTGCACATAAACTCCTATCTGCAGTTAACACTTCTTGATCCAAGCAGTAACTTAAATCAACACTACCTAAAGGATTCGCAACTTCTTCAGAAGGATAGTTCCAGTACCTGAAAATAGCGCCGTGTAATACGCACCATCGTCGATTCCATATGGTGCATCCGTGTTCGTTATTCATACCGATGGTTAAAAACCCATTCATTTTGTTGATTAACGTTACCTCGCCTCGAATATTTATCGAAAATAATCGTGATAGAGGAGAATTCAGTGATGTGTGATGCATGTTTAATGTTAATGGAGATGGTTCGCCGCCAGTTTGTTCCACTTTGGACAATTCAGAGCATCTTATTTCATATTTGCCTCGAAGGGAAAATGACGATGGTCGAATGAATATGTCATTTGAAAGACGCCCTTTTTTTGAATTTCGGTGCAAATGGAACAGATTTTTTGGCGATAGGCTTCGGTACTCCTAAAACAGAAAAGTCCAAAATATACGTATGTATACACCGGCAGCTAAAAATCTAAGGTTCAAACTTTTCTGGACGTCCACCCCATTGCAAGAAAAAAAACACCCCCCTCTCCCTTCTCCCATAATAGTTATACCGAATATAAAAATATTATTGCATTTTATCGATATAGTTTGCATGTCTGCATTATCGTCTTTTGCATGTCTGTACGTACTACAGGTAGCTTATCTGGATTGGCTTTACCATGCTTGCAGATAGGTACCACCATGCTATTTTTGCATGGTGGTTTATAGTTCTAACTATGCGGACTACCTATTTATTTTCTAATAATGTTATAAGGGACAGTATACTTATGAATTCAATTTAAATATGAATACAATTCAATATGAATACTAATTTCAGTCTATTTCAGTTTGTTGGAAATGTATATTACCCGCCTGAGTAGGGTTGCCAACTTTCGGTTATTGAAATAAAGGACACCAGTGACGTGATCTGTCCCAAAAAATCTGTCTCTTCATGTGCTGAAATAAATAGCGTCGCAGGGGAAAATTTTGAAAATTTTTAAAGTCACGCGTTCTCCTGGCACCTCAGAAACTTTAAATGAAAACTTCACACCTCTACTTTAACCTTCATTTAATGATTTAACTAAGAGTTAAGTTTCTTAAAGTCTTTAATTGATTAGATTCAACGAAAATCAATCGATTCAACAATGTGAAGTTTTTGTTTAACGCGTGTAACGTGATTACGTTTATGTAAGCAATAACTAATTACAATATTGTAAACATATAATATTTGTAGGTGTCTTGCGGCGCGGTGGTGGACCTTCCCCCTTTTATGAAAAACCACCCCTAGCGACGATTGTACTCTGGTTTTTCGCATATTTCCCACAAACCGTTCACCGGACGAGAAAAAGGCGTAGGAAATAAAAAGTTTGTGCATGAAATTCTGCACAAGAAAGTCCCTATGACCTCTTGGCTAAGTTACAGTGCAAAGAGACTGGTATGAGGTTGAGGTGTCCCTCTTAACCCTGTATTATTTCTTCTATTTAAAAACAATATCTATATAAACAGTTAAAAATCTTACGTGACTATGATGGGCTTTGTTCGAAACTTTCATTGAGTAAACGGATAGACCGATTTCGAAGTCTGTCGGTAACTCCGTAAACTTAAAACATTTTTTTATGTGTACAGTTCCATTTGTATCGGCTGTCACCACATCACTTGCTTGTACCTTAATCCCACAATTAAGTAAAACAAGGAAATGTTCTGTAAAGTCTCGATGATGGGTACATGTTCTATTCTTTAGAAGAAATTTTAGAGTGCTGATTTCCACTTTACCACTACTTGGGTGCTTGTTACTGCATTGATCGGTATTGTCATCTGCGTTGTATATTTCCTCAGTTATGGCTTCCTTGGTGCGAGCTTAAAAATAAAAGTTGAAAATTTAAGTCAAGTTAAACTGGTTCAATTTGCCGATGTGATGTGGATATTTATTATTTTGGCATCAAATGTATAGCTGGGAATAGGTACGTGAAACGTTGCCATTCGCTATATAGTCAAGTGTAGACGGTCATTTGTGGTGATTTGTAATGAATACATTTTGGTTCCAGTGGCGCAACCATTGCGTTGTGTGGGGGGGGGGGGGTGTTATAAAACTAATAACATAAACAGGCAGCTACTACTTTATTAAAATAAAACGACATTGTAATCAAAATCAAATGAATTCGTACGTCGCATTTCTTGTCGTTGCAAAACTGAAATGACATCATCAGGATCTACCAAAATATCTCGATGACTATTTAGGTGTGCCAAGCTGTTTAATTTGTTTTCTAATTAGGGAAACTACCAAAGTTTGTGGTATTTAATTAAAGGGTACACTATTCTGGGATCTGGAGGGGGCGTAAAGCCCCCTTACCCCCTCCGTGGGTGCGCTACTGTTTGGTTCGAATAGCCAGCGATCCGAACCACCGAACATAAACTTATGTTCGGTGTCCGAACGAAGAGTTTTCCATCGCCGGCGGTCGGTAAACTCAAAAAGATCAAAGGAAAATGCGAGTTGCGAATATCTAGGAATCATAGGTGTTGACATATGGACGTGTTGAAAATAATTTTTCACACAGCGGCGAAAAGGAAAAAGAGGATAGCAAACAGAGAATTGTTTGGATGAGTGATTTATGTTTAAGTAGAAGTGGATATGATGTTACAGATATTCACACATCAAACAAAACTTCTACCAAGCAACGTTGTCGCAATCAAAGCTACTTTGGTCGCGAATGCATACGAACGAGCAGCAATGATGTTTCTGTTTCAATGAATACCTGGCTTAAGATCTATCTTTTCGTTACAATATAAATATAAATATACAATATCTAATATACATATATGATTCAGACAGAGATCACTGCTATTTACTATATAACTTACTTGCAATTAATAATATCTTCTCGGCTTCTATAAGTTCCGTGCTAGCTTGAAACTCCTTTGTCTTTTTACAGTATTCAAGCGCTTTGGACACTTGGAATAGTATCTCATTTTGTATTGACAATTGCCTCATTAAATCTTCTATTACTGTGTTGTGGGAAACCACAGACGATTCGTTTTCTTTCTTAGCGCCCCAATTTATAGAAGGGACCACCTTGAATGAGCAGCCTTTTTTTATGTTCCTTTTCAGTGAGTTGTAAAAGGTACTTGCTCTGGATATCAGTGCTGATAATTCTGAAGTTCCTACACTGCAGTCATCTGGTTGGTGATGTTTGTTATCTTCAAACACAACCTGAAGTAAAATATATCCATGTAGTCGCTTATTATGATTCTACTCAATAATATACATGCTGTTTCTAAATCGATGTGAAAGATTTTAGGGGGTGAATTTTCAGACAAAATTCTTTCATTTCAGACAAAAGTCATTCATTTTTTTTAAAATTTTGCCCTCTTAAATTCACTGAGAGATTATTATTCGGTGAAACAGTCCAGCCGGGCTCTGGCAAGCCCGGCGAGAGGCAGGAAGGATCCCTTAAACACCCGACACGACACCCCCGGTGGTAATACAAACCGGCGAAGAAAGTCAAGATCGCCAGAAGCAAGGCTCTGCCGGTGGGGCCCATCAGCCAGGACCGGGAAGGCTGCGTAACTTCACGTGACACTGATCACATTTATTGGGGGGGTCACGTGAAATGCGCGTCCTACTCCTTACGAGGCGGTCTCGGCCTACATAGATATTAGGGGTAAAGAGCGATGGTACCGCTCGGCCCCCTCCTATCGAGGTTACATCTTTAGCCAAGAATATTGGCGCGGTGAAACAGTCAAGTAGACTGCCAAGTCAAGTAGCTGTCAAATAAAGCCATTATGACAAGTATTGCCATTGTTCTTGCTTTATCTAATTTCTAGAGAGTTGCAATACAAGTACAGTATATGTTACCATTTTAACAGTCTGTATTTATTTTAACTGTGAACTTAAATAGGTACCATTAAAAAAATTGTGTGATATAGTAAAAAAATGTACTTAAATGTTTTTAATTCTTATTAATAAACTCTCTAGAGAAACACGTGTTTAGAAACACCCCGTATAACGCGAACATTTATTATTAGGAGTGACCAGTAGTTACTACTTTATTGGTTCATTTTCTAGTTACCAATTATATAGTACACGGAAATTGGGCGAATTTATTGTATATATATATATTGTGTATATATATATATATATATATATATATATATATATATATATATATATATATATATATATATATATATATATATGTATATATATATATATATATATATATATATATATATATATATATATATATATATATATATATATATATATATATATATATATATATATATATATATATACAGGGTGAGTCAGTTTTTTGTAGACAAACTTTAACAGGAGATAGAACGCACGTTTTTAAAAAGAAAAGTGCCTATAAATATATGGCCGATCTAGCTTCCGAAGGAAGATACAAGGTGTTAAAGTTTCATTTTTTTTTACATTAATGTGTAATATTTTCTGAACGGAATGATATATTCACTAAATATTTTACACATATCTTAACCTGCATAGGATCAACATGTTGTATTGTTCCTGTCGAAAATACTATAGTGGATGTTACTTTTTTCGGGTACTTCGGATATTCTGCATAATGGAACTTTTTTTTCGTACGCCACTGACATTATCTGATACATATTTCTAAAATAACGGCCCCTTAGTAACAATTTTGATCTCTTGTAATTTTGCTCTAACTACGACAGTTTTAGAGATATTGGCCGTTGTTTCTCTGACAGTGTAATGTCGTTATTATATTTTTTTTCTCGAATTTTCTTTATGACTTATAAACGAACGCTTAGATTTTTTCATGTTTGGGGGATAATGCCTATTAATTAAGGCGCATAAAACAAGCGGTAAGAATGTTCAAAAACTTGCACAGTGGCGGGGTGGAAGGGGTGCTCCACCCCTTTCGTAAACAGAACATCTACGCCAAAGACTATTTAAAAAAAACTGTTATTTTCATTATCTACATACAGTTTAACAAAAATAATGTCCCTTCTTCTGTTTCGAAATTCCTGTGCGGTTCCTAGTTATTTTGATTTTTAGTGTTTGATATGGTACTAAATTAAGTAATTTATTTATTAGCAATAATAATTATCGGCTAAATATTTAATTCTTTCAACGAAACCTACCTAAATATGGTGTGTTAAGTTAAGTTTTCAACATGAATTTAGTTCAAATGTCTGGATTGGAATTTACGGCAACCACGTGTTTGGACCTTATTTCTTGCCACAACGTGTAAATTCAGAAAATTTCCTACAATTTTTAGAAGAACACCATGGTAATATATGGGAAGTCATTCCTTTGAATTTACGAAGACAGTCTTGGATTCAACTTGATGGGTGCCCGGCCCATTATGGCAGAAATGTAAGAAATTGGCTAAACAATAACTATCCAGGGAGGTGGATAGGTCGTGGAGGTCCAGTGGCGTGGCCTCCCAGATCCCCCGATTTAACACCACTTGACTTTTTTGTGTGGGGATTCATTAAGGAAATAGTGTATACCACTCCGGTTAATACACTTGAGGAACTTCAAAATCGCATTAGAGATGCTTGCAATGAAATAAGGGTGCATCATTTAGTTAACTTAAGACGTTCTATGGTACGTCGCAGTGAAATGTGTATTGAGAAGAACGGTTTACATTTTGAACCAAGTATCTAATTTTATGTATGTAGGTACTAGTGTTATTGTTATTAATTCTTGTAATTGTTATTTATAAATCATTATTGCTAACAATTGTTATTTATTCCACAATTATTATTGTTAATTAAATATTGCTATAAATTCAAAAATGTTTATATCTCCATAAACATTAACATCAATGTTCATCTAATGTTTTTTTTGTAATTGTAATTACTTGGAAAGAGATAAAGAGATTTCGGCTTTTTAGAATCCTTAACAAACCATATTTAGGTAGGTTTCGTTGAAAGAATTTATTATTTAGCCGATAATTATTATTGCTAATAAATAAATTACTTAATTTAGTACCACATCAAACACTAAAAATCAAAATAACTAGGAAACGCACAGGAATTTCGAAACAGAAGAAGGGACATTATTTTTGTTAAACTGTATGTAGATAATGAAAATAACAGTTTTTTTAAATAGTCTTTGGCGTAGAAGTTCTGTTTACGAAAGGGGTAGAGCACCCCTTCCACCCCTCCACTGTGCAAGTTTTTGAACATTCTTACCGCTTGTTTTATGCGCCTTAATTAATAGGCATTATCCCCCAAACATGAAAAAATCTAAGCGTTCGTTTATAAGTCATAAAGAAAATTCGAGAAAAAAAAAATATAATAACGACATTACACTGTCAGAGAAACAACGGCCAATATCTCGAAAACTGTCATAGTTAGAGCAAAATTACAAGAGATCAAAATTGTTACTAAGGGGCCGTTATTTTAGAAATATGTATCAGATAATGTCAGTGGCGTACGAAAGAAAAGTTCTATTATGCAGAATAGTCGAAGTACCCGAAAAAAGTAACATCCACTATAGTATTTTCGACAGGAACAATACAACATGTTGATCCTATGCAGGTTAAGATATGTGTAAAATATTTAGTGAATATATCATTCCGTTCAGAAAATATTACACATTAATGTAAAAAAAAATTAAATTTTAACACCCTGTATCTTCCTTAGGAAGCTAGATCGGCCATATCTTTATAGGCACTTTTCTTTTTAAAAACGTGCGTTCTATCCCCTGTTAAAGTTTGTCTACAAAAAACTGACTCACCCTGTATATATATATATATATTGTGTGTATATATATATATATATATATATATATATATATATATATATATATATATATATATATATATATATATATATATATATATATATATTGTGTATATATATATATATATATATATATATATATATATATATATATATATATATATATATATATATATATATATATATATATATATATATATATATATATATATATATATATATATATATATATATATATATATATATATATATATATATATATATATATATATATATATATATATATATATATATATATATATATATATATATATATATATATATATATATATATATATATATATATATATATATATATATATATATATATATATATATATATATATATATATATATATATATATATATATATATATATATATATATATATATATATATATATTGGCACGCTATATCTACTAAATAAAATATACCAATACCATTTACTGATTTTCTACTTACCTTACCGTTACTTA
The DNA here is from genome assembly GCA_964058915.1 of Tetropium fuscum. Classification (NCBI taxonomy): domain Eukaryota; kingdom Metazoa; phylum Arthropoda; class Insecta; order Coleoptera; family Cerambycidae; genus Tetropium; species Tetropium fuscum. Next base: position 71,011 of record CAXKVY010002821.1, on the reverse strand, counting down.
CAGAAATATGAGACAAATTTGTGACATCTCCAATAGCATTCTCTAGAAATTTTTTAGGGTCATATTCTGACACGCTCGTCGTTGATTTATCATTGGTATTATTAATGGAATTGATCGACGATTCATCAGGACCATCAGTTGTTGTTTCAATATTCGTGTCATCTGTAGACACTAGAAATTTATAGTCAGTTGATCGTAGGTTAGTTGGAAACTGGAATCCTGTTCTCTCATCCGGTGGCATGCTGTTGGGGGTATTAATAGAGCTGACACTCAAAGGCGAACCGTTTGGAGGGGAAGAAAACACGGTATCACTATAGTATTCTTCTGAAGAAGCTAATCTTGATAGCCTTCTTTGGCTCATACGATTGATATAATGATCCAGAGCACCGTTGTATTTTTCGTTGATTAAATCGTGGACGATTAGAGAATCGTTTGTGTCAATATTTGCTTTCTTGAGCAATGCAGTGCGACCCATTATAGGCCTGTTTTGTTTTAGTGGTCGAATCGGAGTAGACTCTTTTCCTGTAACATGACCTTTCGAAATATCGTTTACTACGTGGATAACGTTACTATCGTCTCTCTGTGGACTTGTAATTACCACTTTAAGTTTCGTTAGTGTGTTTTTCTTTTGGTCCCTGGGATCTGCGTTTTCTGCGCATCCGTTATGAATTTTCGTTTTCAGTACGGTATTGTTATTATTCATTTTTATTAGGTCTGTTTCAGCGTCGTTATCAGTGTTAGTTTTCAGATTGTTCATTATTGTTTCGGATTTGGGTGCTTCATTTTCTGTGTCAGACTGTGTACGCAAAACGACGTCTTCTTTTTCGATGTTTTGCCGTAAGGTCGAGCAATGCATCGGGGCAGATATTTCCGATGTTATCGAGATGTTGGCTATGTCAGACATTCTTATAGATGGACCTAAAATAATAAGAAAACAAGACATTTACTGTGATAATTGGGCGAACAGTGCAGAAAAAAGAAATTTTGATCTCGAAGAAAATAGTACAAGCAAGAGTTTGGTGGAGATGTTCCACATGCCATCCTAATAAATTTAGGTATTATAATTCCCTTAAAATGGAAGCCATGCTTCGTCCGCCATATTGAAAAAATGGCGGTTTATTTTCAGATTTTTATATATAAATGCTTCACCGTTGCAGATAGGAAAAAAGTTTGAAATATAAACTGTAGGCAATAATATAATAAAACAAACTATTTTTGAGTGTCATTTTTTCTCTCCAAACTAACCGTTTTTGAATTATGATCTGCAGAGTGTTATTGAATCTTTAGAAATCTAAATTTTGTCCAAACTCTCGAGAATATCCAAGTAACTATTAGAACTTAAAAACACATAAATAATCTGGCACTCCGGCGTAAATCACCTTATGTTAACGACCACGCGTGGAGAGGTAACCATAGCGTATTATAGGCATGTATGACGCGATTAGAAGCCCGGAAATTTAGGCCTCACGGTGGTGGGGACTAGTAATAGTAGGCTAGACTAGAATGACGAAAAGGTTCCAAACAGCGCGATATTTAAAAGATGATTTTATTCTGTTATTTTGATTTTTGATAAATGTAATAATAGGTAATTGGAAATTAGTTTGTTCATTATTTTTCATTTAGGTTAATAGTAGAATGATGGGTATTAAAATACACAGTGTGAGCCAAATTTTACAATGGCCTCAATTACTACATACGACGAACCGCTACTATCTGTAGGAAAAATTGTATACGATTATATTATGTAGGTATATTATTATTATTATTATTATATTAGGTATGCTCTGACGACATGCTACCCACATTGACACTGGCTTAAATTTATTTATTTAATACACCATTATTAAGAAAGGAAGTAATAAACGATTGGATATGTACATGTACTTACAGTAAGTATCTGCTCCTGTATTAAATATATAGAGAACATCTTTTAGTAAAATCTTTAGGTTTTCCATGTGTATGGTTATTTAAAACTAGGTGAATACGGATTTTTATGAAGTAGATCGTTATATTAATTTCTTGTAAATTCATTAGGAAGGTACTAACTTCACTTTTAACTTGCCTAAGCAAAACAAAGGTTATATTTTCCCTTTTTTTTACAGCGAATCAAAAAAGATGTACTATCCGTTTTTGCGGTCCTACAATAATAATATAAGACCTCAGTGGCGTACCTATCATAGAAATCAATATTTGCCATAACAATAAGTCGGCAATAACTAACGCTTTGGTGTAGGTAGTCATATGGGGCAAGCAATGAGAATATTCATCTATACCTGGTGGCACAAAAAGTACCTACCGTAATTCAGTATTTTTAATTTTAGCATTGATTAATTGAAATCTTTGGTTTCGATTTAAAATTGAATGAGAAATGATCAAGAAAATTAAGATTTTGTAACGTTCTGTAATATAGGTAATATAAAATCAATTTGTCAATTTAAATAATAAAGAATAGCTTGTCACATTGTGACTTGTGACAAGCTATTCTTCACAACGCTACAAACGCTTGATCAGAACTTTTTAACACGTCGATATTTCTTTACTTGGCATGCAAGATGGCGTCAATTTGTAACTTTTACGTTTTCTTCGTAGTTGTTATTTTGTTCCCAAAAAAATAAATTCATACACTACCCTTTTTAAATAAATTCACTCTTTTTCTATCCGACGTCTCTTTTCTTGCTCTTCTTTTTCTTCTTGACGCATTTTCTCCTGGTTCTCCAACAATTCTCACGAGCATGTCACTATTAGTTCTTTTTTATATTCTACTAGGTCACTTCGTCAACGAAATTCACAAATCCGTCAAAATTTGTGATTTAATGAACATGATTCAATTTTTTCCCCAATGAATGCCGAGGAAAAAAACACCTGCAAGTAATTACCTTAATTTTGAGAATCGTGGTGTTCCAAGATGTCAGAAAAGTCCTGTAACGGGAAATGTTATAAACGGAATGAACGTTGTGGGTTATTTCTATTCCTATCTAACCAATGCCGAAAATGATTTGAGAATGTCTTGCACACGGATATGGAGAATATTACACAAGTATAATATACACAATTACAAATTCATTACGCTTCAAGCTTTGCTACTTGATGATCCAGCGAAACATGTGGATTTGTGCGGGAGACTTTCTTTAAAAAATTATTTGGACAGACGAATCAAAAATTTTGACAATAGACACAACAATAATGTTTGGGCCACAGCAAATCCAAATTTTGTAAAGGAAAGGGGGTCTCAACATAAATTTAGTTTTAACGTACTTTGATTACTAATGAATAATCAGTTAGAAACCAAAAAGATCACATATTGATTTATTTTTTAAGAAGCATCCAAAACAACCATTTAAGGATACGACGCTACAATTCTCTACAGAAAAAGGTTTTTTGCGTGGAAATGGGTCTAATCGGAAGTGGTTAAGTTATGATTCAGCAACATCCAGACTCTTTTTTCTACTCTATGTTTATGATTCCCAAAACCGAGTGATAAAAATTCTTTTTGCTACGAGGCTGACTATTGGCGTCATATTTACCAAAGAATTAAAGGACATGAGTAAAACCTACGAAAATTGTGTTGAATCACAAATTATGAAGTCAGCAAATAAAGACATCCGAAGTCTTTTATTTTCTGATCAAAAAATCTCAGAAATGAACAATGATCAGTTGCTAAGCGTTGCTTAGCAACTGATCTTTGAAGCGTGACTAATGATTTCACCATAAAAATAGTATAAATAGGGTAGATTTTTAATTTAAGATTAATTTTAATCGTCTCCGAATGATGCCAACTTGGTTGGCGAAACGCGCGTAGAGGGAAGTAAAAGTGTTTTGGTGTTTGTGGAAACTACTACTAATATGCTTAATTAATTATGTCTATTCTGAAATCGGAAATCATCAAAACGTTTGTGTGGTTTGAAAATATACAGAAAGAAGGTAGTATCGAGAATGATAATGAGAGTGTTTCTAGCATCACAGCACTTAAACCAGGTTTTGTCCAACCAGATGGTGTTTCAGGATAAAATCATTAAAGACAGTTGTGGAAAACAATTTAAATTTAATAAACTTTCTAAATGAGGTGCAAGACATTTCGACAAATGATATCGGGAGCAAAGCAAAGGGGTATATGAAGAATCTTTTTAGAATTTGAAAATTTTCTTGATTAAGGTGTTTATTCAAGTTTTTGATAAAGTTGGAATGCTAAATTCTTCTTTGCAAAGAATTGATCTTCACTTTAATGAAGCGGTTTCACAAATGAAAGCTATAACCGATATTTTTAGAGAGAAAAGGAAGGATTAATTCAATAGTGTATGGAATGAAGCTCTGCAATTAGCTAAAACTCTAAATTTGGATGAACGTACAAGAAATATTCGCAAATGATATGACGAAGGTATTACTGGATTTATATTCAAGACCGCAGAGCATATGTATCGGGCATTATTTTTTGAAATAATGGATCAAACAATTAATAGTTTAGAAACAAGATTCAACACAGCAGCAATGCAACATCTTAAAGAAGTGGAACTGTTTCTCCTGGATCAATCTGATGTATCAGAAATTATTGATATCTATAAAAACGATTTCGACAAAGATCGTTTAATTTTGCATCGCGATAAGCTGTTAGATGTTTGCAAACAACCGATGTAAATGCAGTTAAATCAAAAGTCATTGTAAATTTGATTCCGGAGGTAATTCAATTCATAAAAAGTATTTTAACAATACCTGTGACATCGTGTACGGCAGAGAGTTCCTTCTCCTCTTTAAGAAGATTACACACATACTTAAGACACATACTTAAGAGCAACCATGACTCAAAACCGGTTAAACTCTGTATCTATTTTGCATGTACACAGAGAAGAAAATGATTCTTTGAACAAGGACGACGTCGCTGACGAGTTCATTAATAGAACAACTGTCCGGCGTAGAATATTTGCCAAAAAGGAAAAATAATTATAAAAACTGTTATGGCCGTACCTATTTCACTACCTGTAGTTGTAGTTCATGTTTTATGTACTGCACCTACTTTGATTGTAAAACATTATTTTTAACTTTTTCTATAAACATTTTGTTGTTTTAAAAAAAAAAATATATTTCCCACTCTCAGTTTACAAAACGTAAATTTATTATTATTATTACTGTTATCATCATTAATTATTATTGCCACTACAATAACCACCTTGCACCCCACTGAAAAATCAAAACGCGCCGCCCCTGCAGACCACACAGACTGCTTCAATAGTTCAAATAAGTTAAGACAAATGAGTAACGTGAGATGCGCGCGTTATTTGAATTACGTTAGAATAATTCAATTAGGAAAAAAAATATATAATATTAATTCTTAATTTTGAAATTATTAATTATTTAATTCATAAATTTATACATGAATAGATGAATTCATAGAAAATAAACGCACTGAAATATAAATAAATTAGGTGCCTATTTAACAGGTATTAATGATCATTTGTGACCCAAAACATTAAAAAAATTCAGTAGAAGCCGAGATATGACTTTTTGAAGTCAACTTTTGGCCATTTTCATGGCTATAACACAAAAACAGTGCATTTTTCGAAAACATTACAAAAGACAACAAAGTGTCTCTTAACTTAATTAACTTAGAAAACGTATCTTAAAATGGATTTTTTATATTTTTTTTACTTAATTTTTTACTTAATTTTTTTTTACTGCAATTTTATTACCTGCCACTCAAATTTCCAATAAAAACAGTTATAATTAAAAAATCGCTGAAAATCGGTTGTGAATGAGAATGTGAAAAAGCTCCTGTTCTCGGTGATTTTATTGGTGATTTACCGTGTAGCATTGGAGCTAATAGGATTAGTCTTCTAAAAAAGAAGCTTGTACAAAATGTTTATCTCAAAATTGGCACTACTTATTTAATTATTAAACGCAAAAATTGGTACACCACATCTCTATATATTAGCTATTATACGTGTAATTGTAGTATTTAATTAAATGAAGTAAGTAATCAGTATTTTATAGAAAAACCTAGACTCGTGTGTGAATTTTGTAAAAAAAAAATGAAACTTACTCCATAAACTTTTTCACATGATATATAATATGGTATCGCTAGACAGGCACTAGTACTAGACTTCAGTAGTAGTAATTTCTGCAAATCGGTATACAGTATGCACAATCTGGCTGAATTGCTAGATAACTTGATAATGTATAATTTGAGAGTAAACAATTAATTATGAGCAATAATTTAAAACCATTATCGATATGGTTCCTCAGAACTTGCTTTTAAAATGGCAAATAAATAAGAAAGCTGTAAATGCTTTATCTTTTCACAAAATAAACAAACAATCGTTTTGATGTTAATATATATAATGTACCTAATTCATAAGGCCGTAATAAAATCAATATTAGCAGGGATGAATCATTTAATTATTTATTAGGTGAATAATAATTATTATAATAATGATTAGGTATCCTGAATAAATATAAATAAATGATATTTTGCAATTCTAAAAATCAAAGGAAACACAACATTTTTATACCAGTGCAAACATATTGAGTTTAAACCTGAAATGATAATAAAATTTAAAAAACTGAGCATAAACAATTTACATATTTGAAAAAAAGTTCCAACCCCTTTTTCTATGCTTCTAAGTAAAAGTCTCCCAAATATTTTTTACTCGAGAGATATATTACCGAAGTTGAATTTTTTACACATGTTTGGGTCAACATAGGCACCTTTTAATTTCACACTCCTGGGTTTATTACTTAGTTTTCAAGTTAAAAAAATGGCGAAAGAAAACGACACAAATTTTGGAAGTTAACGACTGCACTTAGCCAGCTCTAATGAAGATTGTTTTTTTGCAAATTTAGGAACATAATAAGGAACAACTTTCGCAACTTTATGTGCTATACTAAAAATTCGTAGGAGCGAAGATAAACAGCAAAACGCGAAAGGAGTTTTTTTTAATAAATTGCTAATTATTAACAAATTAAGCATATAGATTTGATTGTAGGGACAGCCTGGGACACCCAAAATCGTGTTATACCACAGAAAATACGTAGGAAACAAAGTAAAAATATTAATAGACCAGTCAATTTATACATCCGACCATGCAATAGGTCATGTAGTTCTAATTTTTTAATATGCTGTTAGGACATACTCGTATGCCAATAGTAAGAAACCTGTGCGAGTTGCGCTATGCCCAAAAATACAACGAAAATTGTGCACTTTTTTCAGTTTTTTCTCAATCTAAAGTAAATTGACAAACTGACTTTACGTTCAATACTTTCCGAGTTACAGCCCTTAAAAATAATATTTTTTTCCAAAAAGTGAAAAAGTTTCGTTTTGGTAATATATCTTACCAAATATTGGGAAAAGTACTGATCCCACGAAGAAAGTTATAAATAGTGAATTTGTAGTAAATTTATTTATCTTTAATTTAAGGTCAAAGGGATGCCCGTAAGGCTAATTGTTCCCTCAAAAATGGCATCAAACAAAATTTCGAAAAAAATATTTTGGAAAAAATAAATCAAACATCGTTTTCACGTCGTTATTTTTTTTATTTAAAAAATAACCTAACATTTTACTATAATAAACTAAAAAATAACCTAACATTTTACATTAATAATCTAACATTTACAGTAATGATTAATATTACATGGTACAAAAACTAACCTGCGACTGGGATGAGATCTGATCGATCGATTCTGGGTGGAAGCCAGTATCTATATGGTTTTTATTAGCCCTCAATCACTTCTGTAAATTAATCTATTCGTAAAAGAAGCTAGTGATGAAAATGATTTATTGTGGAAGGTAAATATTTAAAAAAACTCGTTTGAATTTTATTTTATTTATTGTAATTATTGTTGTAGGAAGTTCGGGTAAGGGAATATCAGGGGCATTGCGACGAAACGAATTAGTAAAAATGACGCTTGATGACATTCAGGGAGAAACACCATTATCGTTGTCAGCGAGGCGTTCATCATTTCTGTCATCAGTGTGCCAAAATAACCTTGCTCTGAATGACAACGTCATCTAATAGGTCTTAATACGTCGGAAATCTAAAAAATTCAAAGTTATAAATTTGAACGTCAACACAATTTTCAGCATCATGGGTGACCCGAATTTAGTAACAACCTGTAATTTTCATGGGCAGGAATACTTATTTAAAATGAATGTTTTATGCAACAATTTGGAAATCTTACTAACAGACAAAAGTTCCGGTGAAGAATGGCAGTGCAGCTACGACGCGACATGTAGAAAGTGCAAACTGTTGGTATTTTTAATAACTATACGTTTTAATTTCAGACATAGAAAATTTGACTCATAAAACGGGGAATTTCAAGCAGTTTGATATATTCTTGGCTATGATAAAATCAGGCCTTTTGAGGGTAGGTACGCAGAATTTATATAGAATATACTTTTTTATAATATATTTAGGTCAAATCTGAAAAATGTTCTAGTACATTGTATATTTTTAGACTAGCGAATGTGTAACGTTAGACCTCTTCACTTTTGAGGACCTGGAACTGTTGAGATCAAGAAAAATAACAAAATCTGTGGGTCCGAATAACAATAACAGAAGATACCTAATAGTTACTTATGTCGTTGAATTTGATAAGTAAGTTTATCTCTATTTCAATGATATGAATTAGTACATCAAATAGATGTAATAGACGCTTGGGAACCCAAGAAGCAATTAAGTTTTAAAATGCGCTAAAATATATATCCCCAACGCTCATTTCTTAGACTTTAGGTACTATATCACGTCATATTCTTGGCTATATATGTGACCTTGATAAGAGGGGACAGACCGGCACCATCGCTCTTTACCCCTAATATCTATGTAGGCCGAGACTGCCTCGTAAGGGGTAGGCCGCGCGTTTCACGTATCTAACCCTCCCGAGAAATATGATCAGTGTCACGTAAAGTTGCGCAGCCTCCCCAGGTCCTGGATTATGGGCCCCATCGGCAGAGCCTTGCTTCTGGCGCTCTTGACTTTCTTCGCCGGTGTGTCCCCCCCGGGGGTGTCTGTGAGGGATCCTTGCTGCCTCTCGCCGGGCTTTGCTAGAGCCCGGCTGCGCGGCATTCAGGTTGGTATGGGAGAATGAGCATTGCAGCTCAGGATGACGGAGTTCGCGAGGTGATTAGCTATCGGCTCGTTGCCTCCGTTATGTAAGGTAAATGAAGGTGTGTGGTTTGGCAAGGCAGTCGGCCTCGCCGTCCACTGGATTGGGCTGTTTTAGTGTCTTCTCATGGGCGCCGCCACAATCAAAATCAGGGGTGGGGGCTGCAAAGGTGATAGAAAAAAGTTTCAGCAGTTTATCCCTCAACTGCCGGTGAAAGGAAAAAAAAAGGCGCCGCAGGCGAAAATTTTGAAATTTTTCAAGGTCACGCGGTTTCCTGGCACTTCAGAATTTTATATGAAAAATTGATTTACACAAGAATACAGACTTCCACAAGAAAAATTTTTTAAATTGAATATACTTACCTTTTTAAAATAATAATAATCTGGATAATAATATATATTTTTTTAAACACGATTTACGATGGAAAAAGGTGGTGTAGATAGCTATCTAACGAAAAATACATCTGGAAAATTATGTAAATTAATGCACACTCATGACGGATCAAATTTGAAATATTATTTTATTTATATAAGGAACTTTTATTCGCATAATTTTCTTGTTAAGCCTAATACCTAATAAGCATAATAACCATAATGTGATTACCTCGGTGATTACTAATCTACAATTGATTTTTTTTTTGACAAGTAGGTAATATTAAAATTTAATTTCATCAAATCCAGGGGGGGCAGCTGCCCCCCCTGCCCCCATTGCCGGCGCCCATGTCTTCTCGATCCGTTTTCTTTGTACTGTTCTTTTCTTCGGTGTCGTCTGCTTCTTCTCGCATCAGTCGTGCTGAAACATAAGTTTGTGATGTTATACATATCCGCCAGGATCAGGGGAGGATGGCGGTCTCGTCTGCGTAGAGGACCATGGTGGTGTTGTACAGGTTGAACAGGTGCGGGGAGAGTACGATCCTCTGGGGCACTCCTGCTTCACGGCGTCTGTCGGTTGACAGGTCTCCTTCCACTTTGGTGCGGATGGTCCTGTCTCGTAGGTAGGATGGAATCAGCTTGAGGAGGGATACCGGAAAACCGGCGTCCATGATCGTGATGACCAATCCGTCATGCCATGCTTTAACAGTGATAGTCTAAAAACTTCATAATACCGATTCAGAACCCTTATATAATTTCCCAGAACCAGAGAAAGACATTCATGCCGCCGCTTTTTAAAGTCGCTGTTTAAAATTTCGAGTTTTAAAGAATCATCATAACAGTAATAAATTTAGCTGTAGAGGATAGACCTGAGGAATATAAAATCATAGGCCTTTAGTTTATGATTAAGTATATTATATTAAACCTAAATAGTCCAGGCATTGAAGGTACTACATAATAAATAAAATAAGCTACTATATCCGAATTTCTTGAACCTTAACCTTTATCTAACCCTTAACCTCAAAAGTGGCATATGCCCGACTTGTGATTTGTGACACCTCCACTCAGGTGGTGGATGATATTCATCATCCACCACCTTCGATAGTTCTCAAGTAGCCAGTTTACTTTGGCAATAGTGGATTTTATGCAGATGATGATGGATTTTATGCTTTTATGCTTGGGCGCAATGCCCAAGAAACAACTTGTGTCAGTTTTTTCTCCATACCTATCTCCTAAAGTATACATTCTACAGAAAAAGTTCTTCTATCCTTTTTTAAAGTAGATTCAATTTGCCACAATTATAAGCCACAAACTAAGCTCCGTTTAGAAAGGTTTCGTTTTGATATCTTACCAAATATCGGGAAAAGTACTGATCCCACGAGGAATATCATAGATAGTGAATTTGTAGTAAATTTATTTAGCTTTAATTTGGTTTGGTCAGAGGGATGACCATAGAGCTAATTGTTCCTTCAAAAAATGGCATGAAACCAAAATTTCGAAAAAAAAATATTGTGGAAAAAATCATTTAAACAGTAATTCACATAGTAACGTTTTTATTTATTTTTATTAAAAAAAGATGTACTTGCTATATAATTAAAGTGTAATAATCTTACATTTACAGTAATAATTAAATTCACATGGTAAAATTATAATTTCCTTTGTTTCGACGATCTTGGCTTTGAAAAGTCCTCAGTGATTCCCTAAGCAGGTAGAAAAAACTTCTTAACTCTTTCGGCAAATATAGGGGTGGGGTCGTCTTCATCATCGGTATCCTTCTGGCATGATTCATCACAGTAAAATTGACATAGTGCTGATGCCCCATTACATCCCCCACTACATCGTTTTCTGCATTTGCAAGACATCAAGCGCAGTAGACTCTGAGGAGCGGGATCCATGGTGGTAGGGACTGGGATGAGACCCTGATCGTCGATTTTCCACCCCCCAATCTATAGGATTTTTATTAGCCCCCAATCACTTCTGAACTTGGTGGTAAGTTCTATAAACATGGTGGCTCGCTGCTTTTTCCGTTGGGGGCAAACGAGTAAGGTTTTCCTTTGTGTTGGTTGCCGACTTTATGAAAAACTGGTAGCGGAGGCTATTCAAACTGTTCTTTATATCACCCCCGTAATGAGCCACGAAGCATTTTTCCCCAGCTTTGGCCATGGCCTCATGACTGGAATCTGACTGCAGGAAAATTTTTGGGGAGCTGTATCTCGGAAAGTTCTGAACATTAGAGCGATTTGAGATAAATTGTTGTAAAATTAAATTACTTTTAAAGGGATAGTAGAACTTTTTCCATAGGACGCACACTTTAGGAGATATTGAGCAAGAACCGAAACAAGTGCAAAAATTTGGTTATTTTTATTTAAATTTCGTTATTGCGTAGCTCGCACAGGTATTTTGAAGCTGCAGACTTGGTCTGTTACTACTGGTATAGGTTCTAGCAACATATTAGAAAATTAGAACTAGATAATCTTTTGCAAGGTTAATTAGCGATTATTTGAGGGAGTACACTTGGGACGAGTTATTTTGCAGTAAATCACTTGATGGAAAAGTTCAAAAGGTATATGATAGTCACATAAGGATTCATATACTAAAAAAATTCATAATTCAATTTATTCAATGCCACATGAATCGGTTTTTGGCAAATATTTTTCTTCCTGGTATGTCCTATGACTATTTTCATTATTATGGAAAATAAAGTTAAAATATGCTCTAAAAAATTGTATACTATATTTTACGTAAAAGCAACCGTTTTCACACTATACGCCAGGAAAACACAGGGTCTCGATCCTGTGTTTCCTACCTCTGAGATGGTAGGCTGCAAGACGCGTTTTCTTAGATGGTTTCCCCAGTAGCCCTAACTCATGATTTTGCTTGTTTTAGTGACTTCTACAACCATCCTCATTATATGTCCTCTCTTCCACACCTTCGTCCTCTGTCATCTCCAAGCTCTCAAGTTAACTACGCGATGTTTTATGAAATATTTTGCGCTTTAATCGTATGTTATGCAACGATCATTTAATGATCATGAGAATTATGACATTATGCATAGGCGATATGTCATATTCAATCTGAGTGTCTTAATAGTCATTAAATGTGAGTTGCATACACTATTTTTTTACGACCAGGCATAATAAAACATACAAAATTTAACATTTTATTTCTGAAATTTATTAATTATGAATTACAATTTAGGAAATATTATGGAAACTATTATAAATAGAACACATAAATATCAGAAAATCAAGGTTTAACAAATAAGAGTTATAATTTTTTTATTGTTACATTTCGGATGGTACAGTTATTAAAATGTATCTGTGGCACTCACTGGCAGTTTTGTTACAATAATGCTAGTCGACATTGTTGATGTTGATGGAGTTATTGGCCACATTGACTTTATTTTGAGTCGATTCGTCAATGTAGCTTTCGGCCACTGATGTGGATTTAGATCCACCGTGGCGTTTCATTAAAGTTATATCACCACCAGAATCAATCAAAATTGTAGCAGATCTGCGGCGAAAGCAGTGTCCTGTATACAACTTAGGATCTGGATGATTTGAAAAAGTAGCAATTCCTTTTCCTAAATTTCCAAATTTGTTTATTCCTCTTTTCTACGGTGCATTTTCCGTTTATGTAGTTGAGGAAAAAGGACGGAGTTAGTTAGACAATTTTTTGGGCGTATCTTAATGTAAATCTTGCATATTTCGTAATACTTCCTTGTAACTGTGAATTTTCGGGTTGTTTTTGTTTTAGTATCTTTAATTGTGTCTAAAAGAGTTCATTCAAAATCATTTATATCGCTTAATTTTAACTTGTGCAGCTTCTACAAGCTCCCAAAATACGAGAGTTGCGTACCACCTAAGAAACAAAAAAGACAGTTTTTCATGTACTTGCATTGAAAAGTAAGATTTGCTTACCTTGGACAATAAATACTTAACATCTGGGTCTTCTCCAATAAATTCCTTTATTTAATTTGTAGAAAACGCTTTTTTCGGTATATATCTTTCAGATTTTCGTTTCAATAAGGCGTAAAATTTGTGATATTTGGATATATCCACTTTATGTTTAATAGACAGCGTAGATTTCAAAAAGGAAAAGGTGTAAACTAGGACTTTATATTTCTGAGATAACTTATCAAAATATGCAAGTAAGATATTTTCTGAAAAGCTGCTAATTTTATTTTCTTCCTTCAATCCATGAGGTGCGAGTAAAATTTTTCATACGTTTTTACTGATTTTAGTGGTAATAAATTGTTTGCGGCTTTTGAGGCCTGTTTCGCAATTTCTGGCGGTGTTAAATTTTCGATTTCACTTTCACACATGTTTACTTATCTTAACTGCAGTAAGCACAAAGTTTGAAAATTTGCTAAGTAAACAGTAAGTATGACTTGTTAAACTTTATATATTTTTATCTGTCAGATGTTCAAGGCAATAATTGATATTGACAGAATATTGTTGTATGTCGCGTTTCTATTGGTTATAAATTTTTATGGAAAATTTGTATCTTAATGAATCTCAAAGTATAGGTAGGGAATATTTAATAAACGAATTAAAGTATGGGAATAAAAAAGCAATACATTTATTTCGGATAAAAATAGCCATAACTTTGTTAATAACCATAATTTGACAAAAATAAAAAAACTGGCAGAAAAATAAGATAAGCATCTAATTTTCTGCGTCATTCTATTTTTCACCCCTAGGGGTTGTTAAGACCCTGATATCAGATTTAGGGGGAGTAATGTAATTCATGCATTTTTACTTTTCAATGTTCCACGGGACACGTTTCTAGACGTCTTTATCATATTTCGACCTTTACTATAATGAACATACTCGTAGGATTCGCTATCCATTGCCTCTTGAATATTGTGGCCCACCCGATCCTGTCATTCTGCAAGCAACTATACGGAGATTGGAAGTTGAATTAGCAAAAACAAAAGAAGAGCTCGTATTGAAGTCTAACAACAATGATTCAAGAAAAATGTATTTTCTCCAAAAACGGTAAATATATTAACTATTAATTTCTGGTGCCCTGTATGGTCAAATAATATACTTATAAAGTAGAGTAGAAGTATCTATACACTAATCTACAGCCGCCGCCTCCTGCCTAGATTTATTTAAGCGACGCGCATGTAGGAATTAGTTAATTAATTAAAAAATAATTAATTAATAATCGAAAAGATAATAAAATAATTTAATATTTTGTCATTCCATCATTTGCAGCAATCACTAGCGCATTGGCATAGAATTAATTAAATTGGAAATTTAATCTTCGTCCAAATTGCAAAGTAATTTGGACGAGGATTATATTTACAATTTAATTAATTTTATGCCAATACGCTTACAGCTATCTGCACATGATAGAATGACAAAATATTAAATTATTTTATTATCTTTTCGATTATCAATTAATGAATTAATTTTTAATTAATTAATTACACATTTGTTTAAAAAGTTAATGGGATTTTATTTTATTATCGCTTTTTTATATTATTTGAATAATAAATGTAAATAAAAACAACTTATTTTAATTATTTTAAAGAACTTCGTAAATAATAAAAAAATTCTAAGAAATTAAAAATAAAATTTTCTACACCTTGACCCGATTTTTATAACACCGACTGTTTGTACCTAATGAGTAAACAATATATTCAGAGAGAGTTTTCTTTGCCTCGTCTAATATTTTTAAATTAATGATAGTCTTGACTTGACTATGTCCTGACAACTCTTGACTTGATTAAGGAATCAATTCGTTAACGGTATTTTATTATTTCTTATCTTCAATTGTACCTTAAAATGATAAATCCACATGTGCTATTAAATTTAGGCTTGGATTTTGAGAACGGAATAAATTTGTCCAATTTTAAGTCTTTTAAATGTAACTCAAAAACTATGCGTTTTTAGTATATAATATATATATATATATATATATATATATATATATATATATATATATATATATATATATATATATATATATATATATATATATATATATATATATATATATACATATAATACCATCTTTTTTGTAGAAAATCAAATTCAAATAAAAAAAATACTATTGAAATGACAAATTATAAAGTCAAAAAACCTTTTTTTTCTACAAAATACGCCAAAAAATGTATGTAACTCATTTCTGAGAGAATTTTGTGATAGGCATTGGATCACAAAAAATAAAGTTGAAATAAAGTTGGCGAAAGAAATTCCCATCATGACTTGGTAGAAAAATTACGCAGTGACAAACTCCATCTAGTTAAGCAAATAGATAGAATGAAATGTTCGGAGAAAAATTTGAAAGCGAAACTAAACAAAGTCAGTCAAGGATTAGTCCCGGAAGTTTAGCATTTCACTTCGGGCACATTTATAGTGAGCTAAAAATTGGTATACACGTACCTTTCAGCTCCCCATACAATTTATGAAAAGTCCCAAGGATTCCGGTGTATACATAACTATTGACAGCGAAAAAATTACTCAAAAAAGTACATTTTTTCGAAAAATTTTTTTTTACAAAAATTGGCTGAGATGCAGTCGTTCCAAGTTATCTACTTTTTTATGATTTTACCTCTTTTTACCTTTATACCATATTCTTTCTAATTTGTACACAATTTGTACTAATTTGCAGATTAATTTGTACAGATCCCATCTCGCACTAGTTTTCGTAGTGCACCTATGGCCGCTGAGCGGTGTTTCGCATTATCCAGAATTAGAGACCCTCATTGAAGGGTCTCTATCCAGAATAGTAGTGTAGATAGTGTTGACTAAATTTTCATAAACCATCCATAATATATTTTATATATATATATATATATATATATATATATATATATATATATATATATATATATATAATATATATATATATATATATATATATATATATATATATATATATATATATATATATATATATATATATATATATATATATATATATATATATATATATATATATATATATATATATATATATATATATATATATATATATATATATATATATATATATATATATATATATATATATATATATGTGTGTATATGTGTATATATATATATATATATATATATATATATATATATATATATATATATATATATATATATATATATATATATATATATATATATATATATTCTAACAGTGTTGATGAATTAACCGAAGAGAATATCCAGCTTCAAGAAGAAATACGTCAAATGTCCAAGTTGATGGACATGAAGCCCAAATCTCAAGTTGTATCGCTACAAAGAGCAGTCAGTAACTTAGAAAAATGTGTTGTGAGCGAAAGAAATTCCCATCATGACTTGGTAGAAAAATTACGCAGTGACAAACTCCATCTAGTCAAGCAAATAGATAGAATGAAATGTTCGGAGAAAAATTTGAAAGCGAAACTAAACAAAGTCAGTCAAGGATCAAGGTATTATCAAGGTCCAGGAAGTTTAGCATTTCACTTCGGGCACATTTATAGTGAGCTAAAAATTGGTATACCTACACGTACCTTTCAGCTTCCCATACAATTTATGAAAAGTCCCAAGGATTCCGGTGTATACATAACTTTTGACAGCGGAATAATTGCTCAAAAAAGTACATTCTTTCGTTTTTTTTGCCAATATCTTATTTTCCATCGATCCTACGGCTATGAAGTGTAGGTACTTATAGAGAAGAAAGAAAAATTCTGTACAAATGTGATATATAGTTTATCGATAACACTAATAGTTTTTTCGTAATCGGGCATTGAAACTTCGGTAAAAAGAATTATGGATATTTTAGGCATTTAATGATCAAATATAGTTTTCTCTGCATTATCTTCTAATTTGTACATTTTGTATTGGAATTGTGGTATGAAAAATGGTATATTTTAGTGGACAATATTTATTATTTATATTATAGATTATTAACTTAATATTAATAATGAGTACAAAAATTAGGTTTGATAATATAACTCAGTTTTGACTTATTCTCTGAGATTTTCTTCTTATCAATCCTCGATTTATGCCTAATTTTACCACTGGACTGGAAAATACCAGGATTCGGAATCACCAATACTTGTGGTATAATTGTGGTATGAAAAATGGTATATTTTAGTGGAGAATATTTATTATTTATACTATAGATTATTAACTTAATATTAATAATGAGTACAAAAATTAGATTTGATAATATATCTCAGTTTTGACTTATTCTCTGAGATTTTCTTCTTATCCATCCTCGATTTATGCCTCATTTTACCACTGGACTGGAAAATACCAGGATTAGTAATCACCAATACTTCCTATAGAGGTTGTTTCTGGACCGTCGATATCAATTCTTTTTTCGAGATTATGGTCTTTGATTGTGGCAGCATTCAGGCAAGATGTCCCATGCAGTTGCCAGAAACTGCTGAACATTGCAGTCCCAACTTTCGACAGTCGCACAAAGTGTCACAGCCTTTCGAACAATTATAAAAAAATTATGTGCAAAAGACAATCCGGGGCAGGAGGTTGCGAGATTTTTATGGGCTCCAATAAGCCGTTTCTGTATACCCATCTCCAATCTTGAGGATTCAGCCAACAACACCTCTAATAGGGGTTATTGATTCAGCTCGTTTCCTAACCACTTCTGCACCTGGTGGTAGACACGATATAGGTGCTCTTTAGCTGCATTGAATGTGTGGGTAACATAGCCAACTGGACCGACTTGTTTCTGCCTATAGTTTTCATAAAGCACTGGTAACGGTATTATCCCAAGTCATCTTGGTTAACCGGAGCGCCATACACATCTATAATATGACAGTAGTATACACATCTATAATATGATAGTTATAGTATGATGCGCATTCCATCCGAAGAAACTGACAAATACTACCGTTATTATTTACCATTATTTTTAAATTTTTCATATCTTGGACAAGCCTTTAATCTTATTTTATTGTAAAATAAAACCAATAAACCAACATTAATGGAATGTTCACTAAAGTGGTTATGGTAAATTCTATATTTTTATAGACTTGCTCTGTGTGCAACTCTTTCAAAATATCATTCCCAATTCGACGTAACCAAATAACGTAAGCGTTAAAATAAAAAAAGGATATTTACCGCCTGCAACCTTAAGTACTGTATATTTTCCTTAAAATAAGTATGAGGTAATATAATTGATTTCTGAAGGACGCTTTACGCCAATTTATTTTGCCACAGAGGACGAACCATGCAGCAGCGCCCAACCACAAATTAAACATAAATTGTGGTTGTTGCTCGTGTTTCAAGTTTTTTCCGTGGAAATGACTCGTTCTATAGATAAACTGTATATCGCCTTTTTTGTAGAGAATTTTCCGCTCTTTCTTCTTTATAAGTACACTTCACAGCCGTAGGATTGATGGGAACGAAGATATTTGAAAATAATAACGAAATAACGTATTTTTTGGGCCGTCTTTTCGCTGTAAAAAGTTATGCATACACCGGAATCTTTGCGACTTTTCACATATTGTTTGGGGAGCAGAAAGGTAAGTATACAGCAATGTATAGCTCACTATAAAATTTTCCGAAGATGATCCCACTTTTCGTCTAAAGTTCCTGTTATATATATATATATATATATATATATATATATATTATATATATATATATATATATATATATATATATATATATATATATATATATATATATATATATATATATATATATATATATATATATATATATATATAACATATATACATATATATAACAGGAATATATATATATTATATATATATATATATATATATATATATATATATATATATATATATATATATATATATATATATATAACATATATACATATATATAACAGGAATATATATATATTATATATATATATATATATATATATATATATATATATATATATATATATATATATATATATATATATATATATATATATATATATATATATATATATATATATATATATATATATATATATATATATATATATATATATATATATATATATATATATATATATATATATATATATATATATATATATATATAATATATATATATATAATATATATATATATATATATATATATATATATATATATATATATATATATATATATATATATATATATATATATATATATATATATATATATATATATATATATATATATATATATATATATATATATATATATATATATATATATATATATATATATATATATATATATATATATATATATATATATATATATATATATATATATATATATATATATATACTATATATATATATATATATATACTTATATATATATATATATATATATATATATATATATATATATATATATATATATATATATATATATATATATATATATATATATATATATATATATATATATATATATATATATATACTTATATATATATATATATAGGTATTACCATTCAATGATATATTTATGTATGTTCCTATAGTCAAAGTTTACGAAATATATGTATTTCGTAAACTTTGCTAGGCTCGTCCAGGCTAGGCTCGTTAGATGAATAGTCGCGCTATAACTAAAAAGTGGTAGGTACTTATGTTTTTCCAAAATTGATTTTTCAGTGGTGACCATTGCCACCTTGGGTGCCGGTTCCCCTCCATTCTTAAGTCAAAAAGTCTGACAACCGCTTTTTCGAGAATAATCCGAAATTCGTCAAATCTATGACAAAATGAATCAGATAAAAGTTGCAAAAGGCATATGCCTTTTGCAACTTTTATCTAATCAATTTTTTGTAAATATAACTACTGAAAATAGGGCGTCGTTTTTGCTATGAAAAAAAGGGGTGACACATTACAATCCGCCTGATATTAGAAAAGTGAATTGATGTGTGGTTATTTTATTATAGCATTTTCGATAACACATAACTAGTGCTCAGATTTTCTTCTATTGCATCGAAAATATGTAGTAATTGAATCTGATTTTTTCCCATAATTGTTAATGGAGATTTAATCTATGGCTGAAACAATTGGCGTCCATATGTCTTTTTCTGCCACTTTTGTCGAATAAGCGTATATGCTAGTGGCTGCTAGTATATGCTAGAGTGTATATGCTAGTGGCCACTTTTTCCCACGATGGTTCACTTTATCTCATGTTACAATAATTACTTCCGGGTTCGATGGGCTATAAAGGCTCAACATTTAGATCAATTTCCTCCCGAACGACGTAGATGAATGTGATCAAAAGACTTTGGTGACTGGGTATTATACATGAACGATCAATCCTTTTGAAACAAAATTCCATATTTTTTCTTAACCCTCGTTTGGCTGAAGAAACTATTTAATTCAAGGTTGCTACGTATGGGAAATTTGAATCATATCACTAAAAATAAAAGTTCTTTGTTTAACTAGGCAGAAAAGCATAAGACTTTTTTAAGAGGAAGTTGTAGATATTAAATATACCTTTCTATCAAAATTCTTCTATAATAGTTTGCGATATTTTTCGAACTTTTCGAGTTATATCGAAAATACCGCTAAAAATCGGGTTCTCTAGAACTTATAAATGTAAATAACTATTACATTCCAAGCTGCGAAAGCTTACTTTTAGGTGCGAGGTGTATTTGAATACCCCTGAGAATGAAAAATACTGTAAAAAGCTTGTAATGTCATTTGGAAAAAAAAATGTATGATTGACTGTTAGAAGTGTTAAAAATGCACTCAAGCAAGCGGTTCGTGAAAAGACCTATCACTTTTTAGTTATTTAGTTATTATATAATTTTCTTTATTTTATTTATTAGTTTTATATTACGTGTGAAATGTAATGTGTCTGGTTGTAGAATGTGCTTTGGCGATCACTCCTGTAAGATACCTTTAACGCAAAAAGAATCTTCTGTAAGCATAAAGACCATGTTTAAAAGACCCGACTCACCGATATTCGAGACTTGCACTGATGTGAAAAAGGATTCCTCTCTTCGCCAAGTAGATAATAAAAAGTCGCAGTACTTTTGGGAAAAACCAAGGTAAGGTTATCTAATAGAACGGAGTCTATACATTTTCATCTAATAAAACCGAAATTGGAGGATAAATGTGTGCTTAATCAGGTGTAGAGAATCAATTGATATTGAATAATATTTATTAGCCTGTTTTATTCTTGCTACAATCTCATTGAGGATTATTTCTCCCATCATAGCAGTCAGTTCCGTCACAGATTCTAGATGAAAGATAATTGACGTGGTCTTCTCCTTTATTTGCGTTATCTTTCAAATGAGTTGAGAGAAATGGATCGTATTCTGCCAGTAGTTCCAAAATACTTAGGAAATTGCCATTTCTCGGCGAACCAATGAATTCGTCATCACCTCTAAAAGTAATAAATTTTATTGTACTAACGACTCGCGACAAAATTTTTCGCCAATATTGCGATTGCTCTGCTATCGCTAAATTCTAATCGATGCGTCCCTGTGTCGCACCAAGTTTTGCCAAAATCGTGATAGCTTCTAGGTGATTTTTTGAGTTTTCATGCGTTTCCAGGCATTAAATCCATCTCCGCTGAGTTGTATTCTCTGAGTAAACGTTCCTCTTGGTTGGAGAAAAGCAAAGCCAAAAACGATTTAAGGTCTCATTATTCTTATTCTTGCGAAGAGAAACAGATGTTTCGAGCATTTTCGGGTGGAACTAGAATCAGTTCTCTTCTGAAATTCTGACGATTTTGCAAAAACTTTTTCATCATAATTCTTCATAATAATGAAGACTATCGGAACCTTTATTGGCCCAAAAAGTTATCATGCCCTACGTGGGTATATCTGGCCAGAGACCAATATCATTCCCGAAACAATAAATTTTCGTTGATGTGGGAATGACATGTTCTTGAATTCTGGACAGAAGAAATTCAGCAGTAGAGGACAATCAACCATGCTGTGCACTAGTTTGAAAAGAAGTATCTGTCCTGCTACTAACCTACTATAAGCTTTTATAATAGCTTTTAAAAAACGTTGTTGTATTTTTTAGAAATTATCAACGTAATATGGTTGCATTAGTATTTATAAAATCGTATGAACAACGTAAAATATAACCCAACGTTTTGAAACATTCATTACAAATCTCATAAATCTAATAAATATGATAATCTACTAGCAAAAGTTAAGCCTAGCTCACGTAATGTGTGAGGTCTAGTAAAAACAACTTTGCTGATTGAATAATTATACTGTATAGGTTGGACTCTGCAAGGGTCAAGAAGAAGGTATGAACACATTCTTGCCAGGAGGGATGGTTAGATTAACGAGGGGCAACTATAACATCTCCTTTTTTAATTACAGTGTAAATTGTTGATTGTGATATTTTAGTTAATTCTTTAATACGCCATATTATTTCTTTCTCACATTGTTCCGGATTTTCGCTTTTATACATATATATATATATATATATATATATATATATATATATATATATATATATATATATATATATATATATATATATATATATATATATATATATACATATATATATATATATATATATATATATATATATATATATATATATATATATATATATATATATATATATATATATACATATATATATATATATATATATATATATATATATATATATATATATATATATATATATATATATATATATATATATATATATATACATATATATATATATATATATATATATATATATATATATATATATATATATATATATATATATATATGTATATATATATATATATATATATATATATATATATATATATATATATATATATATATATATATATATATATATATATATATATATATATATATATATATATATATATATATATATATATATATATATCTACTTCAAATTGCCTCCAGAACGCCATGGTGAATTCGAAAATAATTAAAATATCTTACCTTTTAGTAATAAATGTTTTAAATCGGTATTTACGCACTGCACTAATAAACCGTTTTTGAATCTGGCACGCGGCGCGGCGGTCGAAAAAATAATTTACAACGCAGTAGACCAGTCTGTTTTTTCTCTTTACACCAGCGCGCAGCCGTAGATAGCTCATCGGGCTCACTTTAAGTTCCAGTAACGGACTCCCACGCACGTTTTGAACTACTCTTCGAATCTCAATGCCACTGCGGATAAGTGCGGACGGTCCTGTGCTTTAGCACCGACCAGTTTCAATTCCGCTCGTACCTATACATTTTACCTACATACCTATATAGTCTAACGGTCTGTATTTGAAGTGCTTTTAACAGGAATGAATCACAGCAATGAGCGGCCCAGCATATTATATAATGTTCCTGCTGTTTAAGGATAAAAAAGTTTCTGTTATTTGACAAAAAAATAAACAAAATCTGCATCCTCGTATACCTACATTATTCATAAACTACGAAAATAATGATGAATTTGTATGACGTATTTGCAGCCACTTATCTAGTAAACGCTTAAATTTCTATAATTTTGCAGGCCTTCTAGAAACCAGTTAAAGCCGATCAGGAGTCGTGCCAGCTCATCTTCTAGCAACAAATACGCAGTACCCGAATTATCTGATAGTGCAATGAATTTTATGAGAGGTAGGACTCCAAGTCATTCGCCTAGAACAAGTAAGTCGTATGTCATGCATAGGTCAAGAGGTAGTTCTGAGGAATCTAGAACAAGCTCGAGGCAAAGTTCAAAGGACTCTATTAGGAGAAAGAAAAAGGAGGATTTAGACTATAAAAAATTAGAAAAGAAAATTGCAGATTTACAAAAGATATTAAAGCAGAATTTGATCCGTGATAGGGATAAGTGATATTAATTCAATGTATTTGAATAATCTTAATGTATTTTTAGCCTACCTCGTTTTATCATATGTAAAAATTTTACCAAATATTTATACACAACAAATATATTTTGCTATAATTTATTTATTTTATTAGAATTTAACCAGGCCTTTCATAAGCAACCTATATAGCATTAAGTAGTAAATGTTAATATTAATATATTGATATTAATATACTGATCTTATGTTCTGATTCAATACAATAAATCAACTTGTCTATGTCATAGATCAATACGTCTATTCGAAAATCCAGCTAAGTGATACGCCACCTGACGAGAGATAAAGTAAGTCTTCGATGCTACACTGTGACATAAACTATGTATTGTTGTTCAATTAGGCAATCCAAACCACGTGACCAATTCAATATGACGTGCAGGGCAAACATTTGTTTGATTCATATCAACGATTATAGACTAAACAGGATTGCTTATCCCCATAAGCGCAACGTTAGACAAACTCGTAGGTCCCCACCACGCTTTTGACGTCAGCGGATACGTACGGCGTAGGTTCATTGCCCCACCTGTGTATTTCCCGGCGTTTGTGTAGTGTGTCATTTATACATTAACATCGTGCCTAGAGAAGTGTTATCCGACCAAGCATCAATTTGGAATCGACCGTTGGCGCAAAAAGATGCCGGCCGAACTTAACCGCTGACGTCAGATCTTGTCTAACAACACGTGGCCGATAAGCAATCCTGTTAATCTATAATCCTTGGATTCATATAACCTTGTGTGTGCTGTCGATATGGCGTCTAAGCTGGGCTCATTTCCATGCATTCTCAATGTAAACCTAACTGTTTGCCCTCCGCGCCATGTTGCTTAAAAAAATTGACAGGTCGTTGGATTAGCTAATTATTATGCTATTACAGAATGTAGCTATTATGTAGATTCCAAGGCTTCTAAAACGGCCGCGAGTGGCGCTGTAATATTAGCCCATATCGAAAAGAGACGGTTCTTTTGTTCTCTCAAAAACCTTAATATAGTGCTATGGTCTTATTGGATAAAGCATACTAATTCACCACATTTAACGTCGAACAAACACGAGTTGTTGCCATATAGTCCAGTCACTATGTACTTTTTCCTGCAAAAGGTCTCACCGGCAAAAAAACTTCGGAAATGTTTTTTTGCCTAAAAGTTTTTCTACTAAAAACTCCGCGAAAGCATATATCTAGAACTTATAGTTTCTGAATGGCAGGCACTTTCTCGATCAAGGTTACGCGGACCTAGTCTTGGCTGCGTTCAGATATTCCAAGCGTCTTAGGCTGAACCATTGCTCCGATTGGGATTAAAAAGTATCATGTTCCTCACTGTTCCTGAGTAAATTGAGCATTCCAACGGTTTTTTGTTCGAAGTACTAGTGTCAAAGATTATGGCGGCCGCAATATCGCATATTATATACTGAAAAAATGTACTAAAATGTACACCTTTGCCGCATGTGCTATAACTTCTGTCCAAAGCGCATCAATATTCGTTCCTTTCGTAGTTCGGTAGAACACTATTTCCTTTACATAACCGCCGAATCGTTTGTTTTTTTGCCTTAATACTGTTTGATATGGAGCCGAAAAGGTACCGCGCTGACTTTTTCGCTGGTTTGTCATTAAAATTTATACTAAGGAACCATTTTATGTCACAAAACAGATTTTGAACAAAAAATAGGAAAAAAATATGTCTGTTCCAAGTCATCCCACAATTGAGGCCCAAAAAATATATTATTTTTCCATATAAACATCTCTAAGAGGTTACTTGAAACACAAAAAACATTTTCTTTTTCATATTATTTGAAAAAAATTAAAAGTGTACTCTAAAACACAAAAATACTGACTTATTTAAACAGCTGACAAATAAAAATAACAAACAGTCATATAATAACAAAAAAATAAAAAAAAAATCTTAGCTTTATCTTACACATCGGCATTATAATCTGCATATTTGCTACTTCCTAGGTACCTACTTCTCTTTTATAAGTGCGGACCATGGTTCTAAGTTGCCCCTAAAATGTTTAAAAAATAAAGCCGGCCCTGGCAACCAACTGTTTGTTATAACAAACATTCATCATAACCTATAGGTTATGATGAATTTTTAAAAAGAAATGTTTTTTTTGTGTATAAAAAAATACGATATAATTTTGTTATCTTCCCATAGTCGCTATCCAACTAAAAGTAGGGAGTTATAAAAACTGGAATTTTTAGAGAATCACAAAAGCGTATATTACATTCAAACTACCGCTGTCCGGCTAAATCATTGGGCTAAATAGACATCTACAAAGCAACCAGAATTTAATCTGATAATTTTAATGTGATTTTGCGACGCACCGTTGGATGTTATTTGGATTATATGTTACTGATTATATGGTTATGTTGGATTATTTAATTCGGCACGTCACATTTTGTCACAGAGTAATTGATGTAGCTGCATTACTCTGTCACATTGTATCAAGTCGCTCCGTAGCCAGAGAGTATTTAACAACACAGAAAAATGAAACAACGTTTTCTCTGTTACAGTAACAGAAAATACAGTACTGCGGTGCTTAAATAGTGTGGAGTGATTCATCACCAACATATGGACAGCTTAGGGAGATGAGGTGCGAGGGAAACGAAATTCCATAGGCGTATCATTTTCGAGGAGGCATTTTTGATCATTTTCAGTTCTCCTCCTCT
Organism: Tetropium fuscum; assembly: GCA_964058915.1. Lineage (NCBI taxonomy): Eukaryota > Metazoa > Arthropoda > Insecta > Coleoptera > Cerambycidae > Tetropium > Tetropium fuscum. Next base: position 44,103 of record CAXKVY010002821.1, on the reverse strand, counting down.
CAAATTCGGTCGCTTACGATTATTTGCAACTTATCTTAACTGAATTATTGGCAACTACTCGCATTCGTCGCTTCCATCGCATAAAAACACTGAACACTCGCGTATAACACAATATTATAATTAATTTATATCGCGAATCAACCATACACAAGACAAAATGAAACGCCACTGTCGCGCCAAAACATACATGCAGGAAACAGCGCGTGCGTCAATATATCCACGGAAATCCGGCGTCTTTACCTTTGACCAATGAAATTTAATTTAATTTAGAACCGCCTAAAACTCACCAATGAGAGCGGTAGACCCGGTTACTAATGAGTTCTGCCCACGATTTCTATAGAGCGTACACAAATTCGTACACTAAGAAATTCTGTGACCCATTGCAAATAGGCAGACCGTTCAATTGTGATGGTGGTGTGATATTATGTATGAATCACTCCACACTATTTCGAAACCGGGGTTATAGCACAGTATAAAAAGAACAGTAAAACGCGCCAATCTACGCTGGCGTTTCATTCAATATTTATACGCGAATTACTGTAAGGTTTACTAAGCGAAGAGATTTATCTCTTACTAGTGCCACTAGGTGTCACTAGGTTTACTAGTCTCACACGTGATCTGCCATCTTGAATTTGTTTCATCTTGGTTTTGTTTTTATCCATCCATTTTCAAGTGTTTAAGCCATTAATTCAATATTTATGGCCGAGTCACCATTTTTGTAATGATAATAAAATGTAATGGAGGATTGTAAATTGATTTAAATTGAGTAAAGTAATTTACAAGAAATTACTTATATCTCTGAACTGATGTCTTCCTCTCGGAGACATGAACAATATATGAACATACATTTTATACGTATCTTATTTAAAATTATATATAAACGTTTGTTCCTGTCGAAAATGATAAACTGCTTAGGTAACAGGTAGGTAATGTTATTTTTTCGTATTCAACAACGATAATAAATATTTCAGTATTCTTGTGACATAACCAGTTGGCGAGCTGTTATTGGTCAGAAGTTACCAGGCAACCGATTCTCTATGGACAGTGGATTGAGACAGGGTAAATCATAAGCAAAATAGTTAAAGGGGTTCGTGAGTGACGTCATTGGTTTGACCACTTTGACATGAAAATGTAGCGTCTGAAACCAACTCACAGCATATTAAAACCACTGCTTTGAGAAAATATGGCCCAGATCAGATGATTTGAATTAATGCAAAGTATTCCAGATTTTCTATTCCAAACTTTTCATTTAAAATTAGGTACATACATAAAACTAGCTTGCCAGAAAAATATGAATATTTCGATATTATACATATTTTTATAGGCGTAAAGTCATAACAGACGCACATATATTTACCATTAGTAGATTGTTTTATCCATTTATTTAGAGTACTTGTAGAACTTATTATGTAGAAATAATCCTAAATATGAAAAACAGAAAATGTCACATATCACAAATAGGTACTTAGTATTTTCATTTAGTGATGGCAGTCACTTATCCAAAATGACAAAAGTGACTAGTCCCTTTGAAAAAATTACGTCAAATATTTAAAATGAGCGATTTTTCCCGCCACTTCTATAACCTCAAATATACAATCATGTCATATTTTACAATTTTCGTCATAAGGACTAGTGGCCAGTCTTCATAGTTTTAGAGCAGGCAGTAAATTGAGCATGCCATGAAACTAACTGGTCCTGCTCGGGGCACCTTATGCCGTGCACACGTATTTTTATTATTTGATCTGGGCCTCCTGGGCTGACCTTATTTTTCATTTTTGAATCACTATCATATAATATATTATATTTAATATGCTGATAATCACTGGCTTATCGATATATACTGGCAATGTTTTTTTTTCTGTTAAATAGACACAGTTCATTTCAGACGTCGTGAAATTAATCATACATTAATATATATTTTAATGTTAAAAGTGGAGTGGAAAGTAAGTAGAAAATACAATAAAAACTGATATTCTAGTTATTTCTGGTACAATACATAACACAGCAAAAATAGTGAATGATTAAATTTAATAAACTACAAAAATAACAAAATATTTTCTCATGCTCTTATGGCAATTTCTTGTGTACCCTACAGATGCCATTTTGGGTTGAATCTGACAGCACGTTCACATCCCTAAATGCAATCTAGTTTCCATAAAGAAACAAAAATAGCTTTTGATTCACTACTGATTACTTGTCATTTATTCCATTATTATCCAACAATATTATTCCATAAACAATATTATTATAAATATATTCACATTAGGCATGGGTTAAGTCGATCCAGCACTAAACACTGACTAGATATAAGTCATATAATTAAACCTTATCGATTAAACATAAATATTGTATTTAAATGGTATAAACCTGCTATTAAAATGGCATTCTCCTGATCTTTTAAAGGATAATCCCAAAATTGGTTCTCAAGGTCATTTAGTGCTTTAAAAATTAAACTAGTATGTACTGGAGATATGCAATCCCTTCTATGTAAACGCCGGTCCAAGTTTCGTTCTGTGTCTGGTGTCTCTTGATTCCCATTTGGTGGCAATGTTTCTGATGGTGGAGAAGGAGGTGGTGACTTTGGAGGATCTGGAGATTTTTGACTTTTGGGTTTTTCACTTTCCGTTTGTGTGTCTGCAAAAAAAAGTATTCATATATGTAATCAGAAATTAATCGGGTTTTAGATTGGAGCACCAATGCGAAACTGCTAGCCGACAAGCAAACTAGTCATAGGAAATTGATAACAATAAATATGTGATTTCAGCTTTTTTTGGATTTTAAAAGAGCATTTGCAACTATTGACAGAAACATTCTATTATGTGAATAGGAGCTAGATTGAATAGTTGATAGAATTTTATCCACCAAGTAACGATTTTGTACGATTTTTTCCAACACTCTTGTACTGCAGGTAGAATGCCAATAGGCCAACAGACCTATAATATTGGCCTATCCAGTATACCAGGATGTGAAAGAGGTGGATCAAGTTTTAAACCAGTTATGGTTATGGTGGAGGTAAAGGAGAGTATGGTCAAAGTCGTGGACGTACTAACAATTATAAAAGTGGTCGAGGTTAAAATACAATTTTGTTTGTAAAAATTTAAAGAATAACAATATTGTGGTTGAATATATAAATTCCAAATCTCAACATGCTGATATATTAACGAAAGGTCTTCACAGAGTTCAATTTTATTTCAATTGTAAAGGGGTAGGATTAGAAATCAGGGAGGGCTAACGAATATTATTAGGTATAAAAGTTTAAAGAGAATTAGAGAAATATACATGTACATACCTTAAATTAGTGTAATAGTATGTAAAATAAGAGTAGTATAAGTAAAATAAAATGAAATTAATATAGGGGAAAAAGAAAAGCATGAGATATATCTGTTGGGTTGTTATTTTTAGGGACATGAATGACAATGGAGTTTTTCCAGGCACACGGAAATGTATTTGATGATACGATGATGAAAACATTATTTTAATATGAGAATAGAAAAATCCAATATTCAGACTTACTTCTAGGTGAACGTGGGTCCAAACTTTGTACTGTGTCTTGTGTCCCCTTTTCATTTCCGTTTGATGGCAAAATTTCTGATGGTTCTGATGGATCAGAAGCCGGTGCCTTTGGAGGATCTGAGCTCTTAGGTGTTTCACTTTTTGTTTCTATATCTGAAATAAAAAGTATTGATAATTAAGACAACTCAACTATTGCACTGATGAAAATGAAGTAAAACCACCATACTCTCTCATAAGCTTTGCTAACCTTACAGAATTATTTACTATATTTAGATATATGCAAAACATGCACAGAAGCATTACGTTTATTATTATTTTGTTTCACTGATTTTTATTTATAAAAACTGTTTTTATCATTATGCATTTTCATATGTTAAACGTTTAAATTGTAGTGGAAATGAAACGATAGAAACATATTATTTTAAAACTGTTAATTTTTAAAAGCTTTTTTTACTGTTTCCAAAAAAATGTAACTAAGAGATGCGTTAGTGGTTAACATGGCTGAAATTGTATTGTTACTCTATGAGACGTCGGTCATTGCATCAACATCCGTCGCATGCTGATACTCCTAGAAATTGACCAAAAATAACAAACATAATGCGTGAATTGATGAATACACACGCCCAGATAGCTGAAGAATATTATATTGGCCTTTGTAAAACTAATTTTGAGGTTTAATTTTAGTTGTCTACCAGTCTACCTGATAAGGGTATTTGCCACATATTGGGCAATTGAGGACGGTGTCGACGAAGTTGCAGACCCTTTGTTCAATATGAGTTGAAAAATATATTCTATATAAGATTGTTTTAAAGAGGTTAATTAATTTAATATAAGACAAAAACAATGATCTCGCAAATAATTAGTGCTTCAACTTATTGGGTTCGTATTACCTAAGTACCCCAATTTTCTCATTAACTCTCTTATTTGGGCCGCCTGCTCTTCAGTTTGAATAAACAATTCTACAATAGAATTTTTCATTTGGGCCAGGTCTTGCTGCTTTGCCGCTTCCTTGGCTGCTTCTTTTCTGGAAGATCTGGAAAAAAATATTATTTAGGTACCTACTCAATAATACGAAGTTTCAGCAATTTAATATTGATCCACAAATAATGTGTTCCAATATATAGAAATAACCAAAGAAGAAAAATGATGTGGTATCAAACTAATTAATCAGTGGTGACTGGGTACACACTTACACAGGTTCAAATTTAAGGTAAGTAGTCGAGAAGGGCACACATAGATGGCACTAACAACTCATATGTATGAGGTTGCATGCTTGCACTTCTTTGCAAAGTGGATGTGGTAGCAGTTACATATCGAGCACGGTATATTACTGAGCCCGGGAGGTCTGCGGTACAAGCATTGTAGTAACAGAATACAATTATTTCAGTAAACTACTATGTCTTGAGATCAATTTCCAGCTCTCGAAAATGGCAATGTCAGTAGGTGTGTGTTTGCAACCTAACTAATTACGTTTTCCAGGTTTAACTCATTCTGGCACTGAATGCCGAATGACAGTTAGGAGTTATCAGTGGCGACAATAGAGTGACTAAGTTTTGATTGGTTGTCTAGATCACGTGGTACCGGCAGCCATTTTGAGGCTTATGTCAATATGTTTTTCTATGTTGTTAATGCAATTATTTGCATTTTTGTTTAGAATATTCTGTTATAAGTGTACAAATTAGTTTTGTGCTTCAAATCTTCATAAAGATCTCCATATTTAGAAATAATGTTTTTATTAGGTACCTTGTCCTATTGTCGCCACTATCTCTATAGTCACTGTAGGAGTTACCAAAGTAAATTGTTCCCCCCTCCCCCACACAGTCTCTAACTTGTGAGTTAACAGCTAACCATTGTGGTTGTAAAGTAGAGACATTAATATAGTATAATATATTAAATTTATATCTTATATTAACTGGAATTTAAAATGCTGCCAAGTCCACCTCCATGTCAGACTAACTAATTTTCCAGTTACGGATTATTTTTACTACCGGCATTACTAATTTTTTAATGTTAATGCTATATCCATCTATCGAACTACTTGAATCCTATTGTTGCTTTCAGATGGATGGATGATGGATTTTCATGGTACTACATATATATACATAATATATTATATTACTGTTTATATTTATATTATATTATGGTCTTTCATTTCAACATTTCTCACCTCAGAGTATGCAGACATGAAAAGAAGATGCCATAACCTTAATTTTGTACTGTAGGGCTATTGATCATTTCGGGATGACGTAGGTCAGGGGGCATATGTCAATTTTGAGGTTAATTCTTAGATTCTGGAAGTGAAAATAGTATTGAAACACCAAAATTGTGTGTCGTTGTGAATTGTTTTAGGGACTGTAAGTTAAAATGATGTAATTTACTTAATGATTTATGACAATTTACGTACTTATAAACAACAATAACTTTGTGAGGCCCACCGCCGATTAGTCAAAATCAGGTGATCCAAAATGATCAATAGGACAATATCAAAGTATTTAGCAGAGTTCACATAAAAAAGGAAACGGCGGACAAGAATCAAGATGTTTATTACCTTGAATTAGATATTAAAGCTCTTCGGGCTATCTAAAACTGATATTGTTACTTGTTAATGCTTTACTTACCGATTATATTCAGCAATTAATAAAACAGCAGCAATCACAAATATAATTCCTTCACCTAACAAGTTAGCACCTAATTCAATTGCCATTGCTTCATTTAAGACAGGTATATTAACAGGCTTTCCTAAATTCAGTATCCACATTTTTGCATTCACCTCACACCAGTTATAAACTAAAATATATACATTATGGTTAACCAATGGATACTGCTAATTATTGCATCAATAACATTATTATTTTATTGTTAGAAATTTTATCTCGTACATTGGGCTGGAGGCATACAAACATATTTTCTAAATACAGGAGAACTTTTGGCTTGGTCTTTCACTACATTTGCAATAGGTTTACTTATTTGTCTCAATAACAAAGCACCTAATTTTGCAGCAGGAAAGGCACCAATTACCATTTTTAAAGCTTAAAAATTAAAAAATGTTTTCTTAAGACATAACGTAACTTTTGAGGTTATGAACATAGAATGACAGAAATGGAGAAATGCCATGAGAGATCATAGATGAGAGATTCAAAAATAGATTATTCTTCTCCACTTCTCCACAGAGACAAGCGTCTCTCTCGGGAGACAGGCTATAGGCCATAGACAAAGCAAATTATTTAATTAACTTTATCACAGTGTTCTTAGTATATATTACTATAGTACTAATATTACCAAAATATAATTAGGAAATTAGGTATTAATCATCTTAGGTCTTACTGGTCTTAGGCCTTCACCCAAATGAACCGAGCATAGTTCAATAAATACATACATGTAATTTATGAATTTTATGATGGTGTGATGCCGCTTTTCCTCTCTGCTAACTAGACATAAAAGCATAAAAGGACAAGTAGAAAAATATAATATAACCGCTAAACAAGTAAAATTTAAAAAAAGTTTAAGGTCGTAAAATAAAAGTTTAAGACATTCTGGTAAAATTTCGAAAAAACCATGCAACCACCATCCACGATAATTTTTTTCCATAAAAGATTAGCTATACCTACTTCTTTTTCAATAAATCCTGTATAGTTGCGTTTACGAATTTTACCTTTCCCTATAGGTATATTAAGAAAAACAAACGCTGATTTTCGATGGACGTGTAAATAATAAGTTAAACAAACGCAAATATTTAGTGTTAATACTTGCATGCGCAGTTGCATGCAATGTCGCATGCTTTAGCGCATAAAGAGAGGCACTGTCTAAACCTAGCTTTGGAATGCATTCAGTTTTTCATGGCTGTTATTTTAAATGTAAAAGCGGGAATCAGTTACCAGGCCCAACTTAAAATAAAAATTAAAAAACGCAACATTTAATCGCCGTGCGCCAGTTAAATGTCAGTATACAGAGGAGGGAGCGCCTTTTCTTTGTCAGTATCGTTAGGGGTAGACCATAAGGGGTAGACAGAGATATCTCTGGGGTAGATCAAATATTAATATGGGTAGATATTGAATAATTGCCTATCAAAAACGACACTGACATTTACCTTTAAAATGAAATGACAAATTATAAGTAAATTCAGTTTAATTATGTAAAAGTATGCAAATGACGAGATAAAAAATTGATTGAAATTAGAAAGTAAACCTATATCTATATATTATATCTGAAAAATTATTTTGCAAGTACCTATATTATGAATTTATGAATATTGATAAAATTTGTTAAAATTCAACCAATAAAATGAATACTTGTCGAGCTGCCGCGACATGCGGCGCGCAAGCTGCCCGCACTTCTCTTCCAGTCGTCGAGATGGAACCTAAACCCTTTCTAACCTCTGAAGCTACCTGGCAAAAAATTCAAGAGTTTTACAAAAATAAAGGGCAAACGCTGGTTATCAAAGACTTATTTGCCCAAAATCCCGGCCGATTTGATAAATACAGGTTAGTTTTCATTTGTTTTAACCGGTATGACTTTTGTCACCTTCACTTGACCTTGCGTTTACTACTTACACAGTACAAACATTCTTTTTAAGTTTTTTGTTTAGGGCTCAAATCAGTTTTCAATATTGATATTAATGTTTTTTAAAATTATAACATATTTTTTCATTTCTTGGATACTTATATGGATTAAAAATGTAGCTTTGTAGGTATCAATCAAGGCTTAATCAATTAATTTAATTATCTTTATTATAAAAATAAAATAATTTACTTTTTATTAGGTCTGTACCAATCTACTTAGGTATTACATTTATTTGAATATCGGAATTCTTAATTTCTAAAATGAGTGGGAATCAGATTTACCTACCTTTACTTTACTTTTAATTACCTATTAGGTACACTGAAGAATTGAATTACCAAATATAGGTAGATAACTCACCTACTATTTTAAATAATTTATATGATGAAAGCCTTTGAATGTCTACACTTTGTGGGCAATAAAAAAGGACATTACAGAAAAAGGATATATACTTAGTAAAATCTTATAGAAAAATAATTAATACTAACTATAACATAATGTGCCAATTATGTACTTAAGTACCTTAAGTAAGATAATCTTATCATTATCATCTAATCAAGATCTTTAACAAAATGATTGTTATACCTGCGAGTAGGTAGGTAAATAAATGCTATATATACCTAGTGATTCAGCTATGTGAGGTTGACTTAATTTGTTATAAAATTTGGGGCCGAGCAGGGTTTTAACAGGAATAATACCCTTCCTATAATGTCCTCATTATACTTATATACCTACCTATCTTAATCTTTACAGTTTAGATAGGTATGGATAGGTACCTACCTATTTGGGGCTTTTCTAATTTGTACCTACTATACTCAGTAATTTTGTAATATTCCTATCATAAATAATGCATAAAAAAATTTGTCACCCTGCATTAATTATTCAAAATACCTATCCTGCTTCAATGGTCAAGAGGATAGAAAATCCAACATTTGTTTAACACGCTTTTATTAGCTTCACCTGTATGTTTGTATGTATGTATCTTGTAACGATATTTTCACTCACTTCAAAACGTCGTATTGAACTGAAACTTTGCTCACTTATCAAGGACCGATGACAATACAATGATTTGACAACTTTGTCCTAATATCCTCACCAGGATCCTCAAAAACCAGGATATTAAAACACGCTTTAAAGGGAAACCGAACTAATAAGTAAAAAATAAATTATAGTTAAAAAAACACGCTTTAAATAGAAACCGAACTAAAAAAATTAAAATAATTAAGTATTAAGATTTTGTGGAAAAGCGTGGGGTGCATGATATCAATGAAATATTTATAACAATTGATCATGCACCCCACGCTTTTTTATAAAATCTTAATAGTTAAACATTATTTTTTACTTTTTAGTTCGGTTTTTCCCTTTAAAACCAGTTTTTTTAAACTATTTTTTGCAATGGGTACCTGTAACTGTACCCATCTTTATTTTACATTAAGTGATCTTTAGTTTTTATGTTTTCAAATGAGCCACCGGGAACATCAGATAATTATGCCATTATTCTTTATACTGAGTGAAAAATAATAACTATAGGACTGGTATTCCAGCATTGATTGACAATGAGGAATGATTAGGTATATGTTATAGGTACCTATTTATGAAAAATATATTTTTGGAAACTGTTATATTGACATTGAGAATGACTAGGTAGGTAAGAACAGTGATGATTGAACATTTCTTATTTTCTAATACTGTTTATTGCTGTGCAACTGTTATTGCTTTTTTTAAGCCAGTAACAGATTTTTAATAGTATATATAACTTGAATTTTTTTAATTACTACTTACCTACTAGGGGAAAAATAAATTTTAAAAAAATATCTTGAAAAAAATTAGTACAAAGAAGAAATTTGGTGGAGATGATGCAGTTACCATATTATGGAATATGCTAAAAGAGGAGTATAAAAAAATTGAAGCTGTGCCATATGCTCGCTATATTGAAAAATGGCTGTTGATTTTCAGATTTTTGTATTTAAATCCTTTACCACTATAGGAAAAAGAGGTTTTGAATTATGAGGTGCAGAATAATTAGTGTTATTGAATTTTAAAAAATCCAATTTTGTACAAAATACACTGTAAAATGTGTGTTGATAGGTTAGGTTTATTTTTATTGCATTATTGGTATTATTTAAATTGATTGTAGTTTGAAGCTGAGCACTCCCAATGATGGAGATATTCTTATTGATTATTCCAAGAACAGAATTGATGATGAGCTTTTTCAACTTCTCTTGAATTTGGCTAAAGATAGGAAAGTGGAACAAGCCAGGGATGCCATGTTTAGTGGTGGAAAAATAAACTTCACCGAGAACAGAGCTGTTTTACATATTGCTCTACGTAATCGTGCTAATAGGCCAATTTTAGTAGATGGAAAAGATGTCACTCCTGATGTAAACGCAGTGCTTGAACATATGAAGCAATTTACTAATTCTATTCTTAGTGGACAGTGGAGAGGGTATGTATTAATTTATTTGCATAGGGTGACCAGATTTTTTACGACTCAATGCTGGACGGCAAGAGGTATAGTAATTAAATACAAATAAGTTTAAATCAGAAGTCTATTTATAACTTTTAAATATATTGATATTCAAATAAATAATATTATAAAGAAGAATATTACAAACGAAAAATAAAAATAAGATATTTTGTTACAAATATTTTTCAACGCTATGTACTTTTTTTTAAATATATCTTTATTATCTTTAATTTTTTGTAAAAAGTCTTCACAGGACTCTGCCATATTTTGTCTGATTATTAACATACATTTAAGTGTCTCAACACTAAGTTGAGACTTCTCCGCAAATTGTTCATAACGGAAAAACTCTCTCAGTTGGTGCATTAGTACCAGGCAAACATACTCAGTCTTAAAAGCTGGACATAATGCTGGACAGTCATGAATGCTGGACAGTACTTCTAAATGAAGGACTGTCCAGCGCAATGCGGGACGTATGGTCACCCTATATTTGCATATTGATAATAATTTATCATTGCCATATAATATTGGTTTATCTATTTAGGAATTTATTAGGTACTTACGATGTATTTATTTACTTGTTCTACTATGTACAGCTACGAGCAGATGAAAGTTAACGTTTTTTTTCCTAGTGTAAGTACCTTTTTGGAGCACATTATTAATAAATATAATTTAATTAATTGCATTTTTTCTACATTCTCACTATTATTGTTAAAATATAAACTAAATATTTGACATAATAATAAGCACACCTAAATGATGCAGAAATGACAAAAAATGCTCACAAGAAAAACTTTCACCTGCTCGTGAGTTTACCTAATTTACTTAATACTTACTTAATTTCATATGTAATTATTTAATTTCAATTATTTTTCTGTTTTTAATATGTTCTGATATTTGTTGGGGTAATCCCCCAAATTAAAATTAACAGTGCACCACCATTCATTCTTGCATTTAAACAGTTTTGGTTAAACTGGTTACCAATCATTTTAAAAAAAATCGATATAAATCACAATTTAAATCACTGATAGAGATATCTCTTTGCAATTTATGCAGGGCTTTCAACAATTGAAATTGAAAATCCGGTGATGCAACGGATATCTGGTTCGTCCGTTTTCGGCGGCTATGAATTAAAGTCTAAATCACACTATACAACTTTGCCGTTGACAATTGGGTGGCGCAACTGTACAGACAGTAAATCCTGCCACAGATACAGATACAAACAAGTGTACTGTTTTGCCTATTATTTTGTGGTCATGTGGTTTTCAATCATTGTTGAAAGCCCAGTATCTTATTAATCTGTTTTATATAAATTATTTTTCATAGTTTTTCTGGAAAGCAAATCACTGATATCGTCAATATTGGAATTGGCGGATCAGACTTGGGCCCCTTGATGGTAACAGAAGCTTTGAAACCATTCAGCAAAGGCTTGAAAATGCATTATGTATCGAATATTGATGGGACTCATTTAGCTGAGGTTTTAAAAGTCTTGGACCCAGAGACTGTACTTTTTATTATTGCTTCTAAAACATTCACTACACAGGAAACGTGCACAAATGCCAAGTCTGCGAAGGACTGGTTCTTAGGATTTGCAAAAGATGTAAGTATAGCAAGAAATAATTTCTTATAGCTTAAGAGGGGCAGTCACTTTGCCGCTAGCATTTAAAGACACAGCGCCCGGCGCCTCTATACTGCCCTACTTCGGAAAAAGGCCTTGTGTTAAAATTTTTGCTAAATATTTTTTCTACTAAAAAACAAATGACTAAAAATTTCCACATTTCTTTCGCTTTAATTTTTTTGGTCGCAGTAATAGAGAAAAAAGCCCTATGTGTCAATTTCAGACGTACATGTATGGTTTCTCATTTATTATACAAAGTATAAATGCCGCATGTAAAGACATAATATGGCTTTCTTCTCTAGTTTATGATTTTTTTAGATTATGATTTTCTAGTTTATTAGTTTTGTTTATGCTTTTTAATAATAGATATTTGAAAAATATGAAAATGTCCTGTACTTATAATATATAAATTTATTAATATTATTGTATTAATTTCCTATTTAAAAGTAACACATGCGGCATTCTTGCTTAGTAAAATTTCAAATTTAGCAAGATAAAGTCCGTATGTGAATCTGTTTTTATGAAAGTAGTGATATTTTTCAACAAATTTTAGCCAATTTGCAAACAGTTTTAAAAAATATGCATTTTTCTTTTACCATTACAAAAATCAGATCATTACGTTATTTAGTAAGAAAATTACAGCAATATCAGTATACCAAATCTTTAGTAATTGTTTTGTCTAAACTCTCAGATGTGTAGGTGCATGCGGCCTTCTTCTGAAGTGGGGCAGTATATTAGTCTCCGTCACAAAATCTTCCTTGACTAGCCCAAAATGTAAGTACTACATACATAAAATGTAGTAACATATTTTCTATGCTACTACATTTACATAGTAATATTTACAAAACACATTTTGGTTTCGCCAACACAAGATTAAACGAACGCCATCTCTTATATCAACGTTCAAACCACAACTAGCCCAGTCAAAATAGACATTTGTTGGCTAAAATTCGCATAGAGCTGATAGTTGGTATGGTTCTTAAAAACACTATTGCAAATGATATATTAAATGTCCCCACCGATTATTTCTGCTAAAAAATTTATTCAAGGTCACAAATATCGGTTTTGCGCGTATAAATACTAATGCACTCAGTTGCAGCATGTATAAGTCATTGGACATTCAATATAAGTAAAAATATGGAAGTATTAGTTTGTGTGACTCACACATTAACGTTCGTACAAATTATACGATTCTGAATTAATATACTGCCAGTCTCTAATTCCGTTTGCCCAAATTTTAGAAGAATTTAATTTACTACCCAGTATTGTAAAGAATGCTGGCTCACTTAAACTTTTTAAAAACTCTTTACAAGAATTTTATTAACAAAAAATTTGTATAGTGTTAGTGACTTCAATAAATAGAAATGTACTTTTACGAATATCTAATTTGAAAAATGGCCTCAGTATATTCACGTTATTATTTAAGTATTTTATTATGTGTCTATATATGTTGTGTATATTTTCTTCTCTAGTTTAAAGATTTTGACTGAATCCCATACAATTCAGTATTGTCATAAGTAAAATATGATAGATAGATATGTAACGCTCTATCTATTCAAAAATATTATTTGCAACACATGATTCACTGAATAAATAAAATAATATTGATATTCTTTCAATTTTCAAGTTCCTGTCTGTCTGTCCCTCCCGTAAATTATATATTTTTTAATTTATAGCCTGCAGCAGTGGCTAAACACTTTGTGGCGTTGAGTACAAATGCAGAAAAGGTAGGTGAATTTGGAATTGACACTGCCAATATGTTTGGTTTCTGGGACTGGGTCGGAGGAAGGTATTCTCTTTGGTCCGCTATTGGACTCAGCATCTCACTATCCATTGGTTTCGATAATTTTTCACAGTTACAGGATGGTGCATTTTTCCTGGATAATCATTTCCAGACAGCACCTTTAGAACAAAATGTAGGTACCTACTAGTAAAGTCCGTCATAGAGCTTGAAATTAATTTATAAAACATTTTAGGCACCTGTAATACTCGCTCTCTTGGGAATTTGGTATAACAACTTTTATGGTGCTGAAACCCATGCACTTCTACCATATGATCAGTATCTTCATAGATTTGCCGCCTACTTCCAGCAAGGTGATATGGAAAGTAACGGAAAGTATGTCACAAGGAGCGGGAAACTCGTAAGTAGATATTTTTCAATATTGGTATTACTTAATATTAAGAATTTGTTATTAAACCCAGATGGTAGTGACCTAAAGTGTTGATGTAGCTCAATATGACTAGTTCATCTCTCCTGGGTTCGATTCTTAGCTCTGGCCAATGGCAATGTCGGTGGTTATGGTTTTGTGTCTGAGTCCCCTCCTGATTGTTGCAATTTGATACATAGAAAATAATTGTAATTTAAATATCTGATAAAAATAATTTCATTATTTTGACTGTATGATTAAATGATTTTTCCGAGGATTTTTACGTTGTTATCGTACTTAGCAATAAATTAAAATACTACTGGGTTCGCCGATTACTGACACCAGATGTCGTTTAATGCATGTTGCACATAACGAATAGGAATAGAGTTTCATTACTTAATCTCAATTAAATTATTATTATTTAACTATTATATAGGGTGTTTGGTAAGGTGATGCCGACTTGGAAGAAGGTGGTAAACATAGAGGTGGTCATTTGGCTTTGACGAAAAATGTTATGATTTTTTTTATAATGCCAATGTTATGATTTTTAAAAAATCTACTTTTTTCATCATTTATGTAAGTATTACATACGCACTAAAGGACACTGCACGGGACATACGGAAAATGGCCCTTGGTTAAAATGTCCCATATTCCTAGATATTATCCAAAAATCGATGTTGATCAAAAGTGTCCATGGGCCGGAGGTCCGAAAACGCGATTCACCGGAGTTTTTTCAAACCTAAGCTGATGAGTCGAAACAAGCAAACGCACTGCTTTTTGGACCCTCTGCTTATAATATTCAATCATACATCTGTACAAATCATGTATGCTATATGTATATATCGAGAATTTAATATATAAATAGACATAATACTCTAGTATCTTCTCTTTGTCTCTCTTTGCCTTTACAAAGCGAAGGAGCAGGAGGGGAGGGGAGCTTTTCATATATACTTTCAAATCATATCTATCATGCATAGTAAAATAGTAGTCATTGTTCCTTTTTACTTTTACCAAGTTAACAATTGCATTTTTAAATGCCTCCTAAGATGCAATATCGAGCATAATATTGGTATTCTTATGGATATTCTTAATCATAATATTGCATATTTGTCAAATATACTGATCTATAACTTTGTTTTGGGGATGAATTGCAGGTAGATTATAACACAGGACCAATTGTGTGGGGCGAACCAGGCACAAATGGTCAACATGCATTCTATCAACTGATTCATCAAGGTACTCGTGTCATCCCTGCTGATTTCATTGCCCCAGCTCAAACTCACAATCCAATAAGTAATGGTCAACATCACACGATTCTTTTGTCAAACTTTTTGGCACAAACTGAAGCTCTTATGACTGGAAAGACTACCGAACAAGCTAGGGCAGAATTAGAAAAGCAAGGTTTGACGGGAGAGGCCTTGGAGAATATTTTACCACATAAGGTGTTCCAAGGAAACAGGCCAACGAATAGTATTGTGGTAAAGAAATTCACACCATTTGTTTTAGGTGTTCTCATAGGTATGCAATACAGTGTATATTTCAATATTTTTACTAAAATTGACGTTAAATGATAAAGTTAACATGTGTCTAAATCAACTTTTTTTTTAGCTTTGTATGAACAGAAAATCTTCACCCAAGGGGTGATTTGGGATATCAACTCATTTGACCAATGGGGCGTAGAACTGGGTAAGCAGTTGGCTAAAGCTATCGAGCCCGAACTTGACAACAATTCTCCTGTTTCATCCCATGATGCATCGACCAACGGACTTATCAATTTTATTAAAGCTAATCGATAAAAATTATTCTAGATGATATATTTTAGGGATTAGAAAAATGGACACGAAAAATTTGTTTTGTGCTGTCAGGAAATATATAATCTATTGTTTTTAATTAATGTATTTAGGAATAATGGTGGTTATATATATAAATATATTATAGATTGGAGGATATTTTTAGCGAGCACCATCAATTGTTTTTAATAAAATTATATTCAGAAGTTGTTTTTGTTTATACCTACGAGTATTCAGATGTATAAGTACCTATAGCAAAAATCGATTTTGACCAATCGGGGATTAACTTTTTATTGAAATTCCACCTGATTGATCAAGATTGCGCTATCACTTTTTATTCTCCTTAAGAGTAGAACTGTACTGAGAAGTTCAGTTATTATTATTATCATTTCGTACATCACTCTGAAGATCCTCATTGAAGGTGAAAGAACGTCTACAACTCCTAAGTGGTTCGTTTTCCGTATATATGTCCAGATATACAACTGGTAAGTGTGCCTTCCTTATTCATCTATTTGCTTATTTATCTATGTAATGAATTAGTACAAACCCAGCCGACAGTCTCGAGGGCTAAACATTTCCCAGCATGACTTATATAGAACATAACACCCTTGTACCAATTTATATAAAATAAATAATTTATATAAAATAGTTATTTACACTATTATATTTGACAGCTAAATGAGCTAAGCTGTTCGACAGAAGTGGGAGGTGTTTTAATGCATTTTACACGGTTTGCTTTTTATAGCTATCAGAATACATCCACTATTCTTTTTACCGGTAATTTCAGGTTCGCTATATAATCTCAAAATATCATAATTGATTAAACCTCTATTTCCACATCATTTATTTCTTCATCCGTATAATCATTATACCTACTATAGAGTAGGTACTTACTGCTAAAACTAAAATTCCATAAGCCAATAGGTACCTACAGTCAACAAAGATCATGCAATCTTTATATTTTGGAAGTAATTATTGAGGAAAGACAGATGTGAATATAGATTTTTCCAGAAATATTACAGAAACGACGATTCACATAGAATTAACTTTTTTTGATGTTATAAACTGAAAAACGATGATTGTCACTTTTTGAAAGTCTGGCAGTTGCATCATCAGTATCTTGGATTTAGGTATAATATTTATTTAATATATTGTAATAAGTTTGTATTGTAATAATTTTTTGTAAACATTTTGTTCTTGACACAAATTATTTGCAATTATTTGTACATAGTAACATTATAGCATAGCACCTTATTAAAGTGTAACTAGGAAACTAGGTATTAAAAAATAACTTTATTGTTGGAACATAATTATCCACTGTGTACCATTACCACAGATGACCTATAAGTCATTAAAAAAATGTTTTCTTACAATAAATGTTGAATTAACAGGGGGGTACTTTATCTAAACCTAAGCAAATAAGCCATACTTATTTTAATATATTATATATGCCGCGCATATTGATAGGCTAAGAAATTTCATAATTTTTAATAATTGGGGAATACTTAATCCTAATCATTGCAAAATATTATAGTACCTTGCTATTAACAAACAAAAACAAACTATTGGTAAATAAATATTAGGTGACTGAACAGACTGAAATTCTAAAATAAGAGTAGCAATATTTTTTCTGTCTGATGCAACATGCCTATTTACGTACCTAATACATAATAAAATAATTAATAGACTTGATACGCCCCTGTATATTGTTATTGACTTTAAATAATTTGATACTGTTAATTGCAGTGATACTGTGTTTCTAGACGTATCTTTATAGTATCTTTACATTCAAAATTTGTAGTGATTAGTGCTTAATCAGAAAATAGGTACAGCTAATATTAAATATATTCAGATCAGAACGTAATTAACCTAACCTCAACCTCTCCACAGCAGTGACGGTGTATCACGAATAAAAATGTGAGTAAAACGGTGGACTTTGTGCAAGACTGTCAGTAATCTCCAATGATTGAGTAATCTCGGCTTTTGGCAGTAATTTATGCAACTGCTTATGTTTTTATATGCTTGTATTTAGATTTTCTATATTTCCCCAGGGGACATTTTTGCTTTTACCATCATACAAAATTTATAGTACCAGAGACAACCGATAGTACTAAATAGTAAGTACTTACTAACTGCTAAGGACGCTAAGGTAGACGTACACACACACAGAAGTAGAGTCTTTCTTCTGTGGTACAAGGTTGTCTCTGGACGTTTTCTATGTTGTACCACAAAAATTACAATAATGTTGTCAGAACGTCTTTGACAAATAGATAGATGGCGCAAATTTAAATAGACTGCAGAATTGTATCATTTTTTTTATAAATAAAATAAACTAAAGTATTCTCATGTACGGATTTTTAACAGCGTTTACTACAATTTTTTCATACTATTCAGAACTATTTTTGTAAACTAATTATTTTGCACCGTTTTTCTATTCTAAAATAAAACATTTTAGAAAGCTTTAATTACGATGTCACCTCAAGAAATTTTGTGTAGCCTCATAGGTAACCCACAGTATACTAATTATATTGTGAGATTACCAAATACCACTATTCATTCATGAAAGAGTTAAATCGTGAGTGAGATAATTTCTCACTCAACTGTTAATGTAAAAAAAGTTTTTTATAAGGTATCAACTATATCAAGGATTGTATACACATTCCTTGAAACAATATCACACTATAAAACATCATACCACAGCATAGTGCATGCTGTGATCAATTCCAGAAAACCTGTGAAGTAAACTTTCGGTGTTCTGTGCAGTAAGCCATTGACACTTCTGTGTTCTGTGCCATTGATATGTTATTTATACAGTGTACTTAAACTACCGTTAAACGATCTTGTATTAAATCTGTTGTTAATGTCTGTTAAATCTTCTGTTATGTCGCAATTGAAATGACATGGTTGACGGCATTTCATTGGAAAGCCGTTCGCTTCGTATATATAATTCAAATATTTAGTTCATCAGAGGTTTGGTAGAGTGGTTGGTAGCTTAGAGGTAAAATGTTTGCCTCTGGGTACCTCTGGGGCCTCAGGGTTATGGGTTCAGATCGTGCAGCTTCTGCAATTTTTAATTTTTATTTTTACTTAAGCACATACCTACTTAAATATACGTGTACATGGCATAAGGTCTACCAAGGAGGCAGAGACCTTATGCAGATGGTTTTGTTACAATTACTTTTGTCAGTGTCGACCACTGACTAGATCATAAAAATATGTGGCATAAGGTCTGCCCAGCCCAGGAACACCAGTTGGTTTCCCAAAAATATTTTTAGATAGTTACATTACAGGAGCTCAACTGACCATATAATAAAAATACGTGTACTGTCTCGAGTGAAGATAGGTGGAAGTCGGTGAGCACGGAGCTAAATGGGATTAATACCACTATATAATCCGGTAGATTATAGTGGTTGGGTATTTTTGGGGCAACGCAGGATGCGTGAATCGTGAACCTATCCACCTATCTCTGTAGGTAAATGTTTATTTTAGGCAGAGGTAATATAAGGTCATTATTCGTCAGCAGTGTTTTGCTGCAAACCATGATACAAAGACAATGGTGTCAGGTTGCTGAACCAAAATTGGTCAGTCGTGCGCATGCAACTCACAAGACTTATTTCTCGCCAACATGATTTTAGGTGCGATTTTTACGCAGTTGAATGTAAATATGTACCTACTGTTGTTTTCAAATTCACAAGATTTTGCGTTTTGTGTAGGTATACACAGATGTGGATACGTTTGAGGATTATTATTATAATATGTGCTACACTTTTTTAAACAATGCCAACCTGTGCTGTCGTGAGGTGTTGTAAGTATAGTCGATTAACGTCGAAACACTAAAGGAAGTAACCCTCAAATACTTTCGCCTCCCCAACATTGAAGAGTTGTCAAAACTATGGGTGACTCTGTGCAAAAGAGTGGATAAAATAAATTTAAAGAATGGTATGTAGATAATAGTAGATATCCTATATTTATGTGATACGTCTGATGTGGCAATTTAAAATTCAGATGTAGTGTTTCAAATATGCATTATTTTGTTCTTCGTTCGTACTTCTTTCGCGACAAAAGGGCAGTGCGTCGATAATTAGATTTTTCGAAAACCTCGAGGTAGAAGCGAGTTGATTTTTAAAAATAAACTTTTTCATAGTTTTGTTTACATTTCATTTACATAGGTATACATATAAATTCTTAATAATTAACATAGCTCTCCGCAGGGTGAAACTCTGCGTGCACAGACTTGCTAGTAGCGATTTCAATGCTATTTTTTTTCAAAAACGTCTCATATTTATAAACTTTGCCATCGGAAGCACTGTAATGTCTTCTATAAGTAGCCAAAATTTCGTGGTTATATCCCGAGCCGTTGATTCAATAGCACATTGTATGTTTTAAAAAACGGTTTTCAAATTATTTCGCGGGCAAGGAAAAAATTAATTTGCAAAATTTGTCACTACTAAAAAAGTTGTAACTAACATGATGAATAGCCAAAACTATGCTCTAAATGATGTTGAATGTTCCATTTAGTTATAGCTTAATTAAAAAAAAACGACATCCTACACATCTGATACCATTGTCTGACATACCATTGTCTTTGTATCATGCCCCTAACCATGAAACACGTCAGTTGTTGAATTATACAAAGGATTTTTTAATTTATGTATTCAATATCGTACAATATTTCAATATTTAATTAAGTATTACAATAAGATCTTGTTATCGCAATTACCTAAACACGAAAGTTTTTTGAAACAAGACGATTATGATTTATAAATATTTGTATACATATGCTGTGCTGTATCTAAGTAGGTATATATTTATTTAGTCGTTGTATCAAATATTTAGTAGACTACTTTACTGTACGTACGTATTATAATATGTTGTACTTTATGGTGAGATCTAAGTGATAAATATTTTGTTATCTGCTTGTTGCTCGTGCTGTAACAGTGAGTACCTACATATTTTAGATTTCAATTAATTTTATAATTCTATATCACCAATAACGATCTAGAATACCTACCTAGTTGCTGTAATAATAATAGTATATATATATATATATATATATATATATATATATATATATATATATATATATATATATATATATATATATATATATATATACAGGTGTAAAAAAACAACAAGTTAATATTTGGTAAAATTTAAGGTCTAATATTTTTTTTATTTTAATTTCAATTTTCTTAATTTTTTTTTACCAAACTGTAGATAAAATGACTAATTTCAACTTGCATGTCCTGTCTTTTGTTATATGCTTGCGTCTTAGTCATTATACAGGGTTAGTTAACAGGTTGTTGTAGAACCCTAATTTTAAAACACCCTGTGGAATAATTTTATAAGCAAATTATTGCAAAATACCAATTTTTGTGAAGAACCATGCCATTTCTACATTTAGTTTTTCAGATCATGTCTTTAGGTGTATTGGTTCATTTTTCAGAGCAAAATGAACTTGTCAACAACAGTTTTCTTTAAGAAATGTTGTTCTTTGATGAGGTGGGTTTGCTCGTTGTTGCGCTAATGTCAGTTTAACAGTGTTTTTTTTTGCGTAAGACCTGTACTCCTGTCATGGTTAAACCACGGAAAATTGTCCAAAAGCTGTTGCTCTTGTTGAAGATGGCCGTAATTATGAATATGAATCTATCATGTTCATCGCTCTACCAGTGTCCAGATATTTTACAACATTTCCTCACAAGTAGATTGGAAGAGGCAGTTTATTTCCATGGCCCGCAAGGCCACCTGACATTACCTGTCTGGATTTTTGTCTCTAGGTAAAGTGAAAGTTTCAAGAACGACCAACGACAAAGGAAAATATGGTTTTTAGAATAGAAAATTCAATGCTCAGTATATCCGCTGCGTAAGTGGATTTTGCCGTGAAAGTAACACGCGACTTGAGCGTTGTATAGAGAATGATGGCAAGCAGTTTGAACATCTGGGTATTCATTAGACCACCTTTAGAATCGTTAGAATATCTGGGTTCACCAGGCCAGTTGAAACCAAATCTTAAATGGTTTTTATCAATTGCCTACAATGCAATACATATAAATGATTGATATATAAATGTTTCTAGCTTTATCCTTATTTATTTTTACCGTTTATGACCACTACGAGTAATCGGTATAATTTTTGAAATACTTTTCGCCGTAAAAATATATTTTTACAATTTCTCCGGGTAGAAGTAAGATATCGAGTTGCGGTTCCATTGGTTTCTTGCAATTTTGATTCTCTATATGACTATGTGACAATACACGTATATTTTCATTTGAAATTTTGGAGAAAAAACGGAGTTTGTTTATATTTGAAACAGCGCCACCTAGCTCCCGCGGCAACAATTAAATGGGCACATTCTATTCTAGCAATGACAAAGTAAAAAATGAAACCCTCGTTCCAATGAAACCAAATTCGTTTGATTCTGTTAGGCCAAACCGCCAATTGAATCATCGTTTTTCTTTACAAATGTTTACCTTTCCCACACCACTTAATTTTCAGAGCTATGAAAAACTTTTTAGACCAGTTATTCAAAATTATACGAACATTACCAAAAACATATTTTCAGTATGCCTCATAGCAAATTAAGTATATTTAATTTTTCTAATTTAACGTTACTGTAATGCCCTCTAGCGGTCATCTCACAAACTTGAAAGTAATTTTCAGCGATTTATCTGGTCCACTTTTGTTATAGATTTTTTTAAACTAACGTTCTATGCCATACAGTTCCTCAGATATGTCCGGCGTCCTCAGTTAATTACCCACAAGGTACATTGTTTTGTTTTTTATTTTGTACCTGCCTATACAGGGCGTTTACGAACTTGGGAGACTATTTTCAACACATGATAATATTAAGCTAAAAGTAAACGATTTACAAAAAATAAACCTAATGAAAGTGCTTTATTAACCGAGATATAAAAATTAAAATATAAAATGTTTCTCAAGCTCGTAAACTCATTCTATATTTAACAATGTCCAAAATAGTTATAACAGTCGAGTCATAACGAAAATAACGAAACTTAATAATAAAAACACTTTATAATAAAATTAAAAGGTTGCGTCTTCATATATAGCCATACATTTTTGCCACGCGGTGATGTCATGCGCAAGTTTGTTCAAAATGCGTTTCCCAAGTGATCATATTTCGTAGTCGTAGTATATAGTAACTGTAGTCGTAGTACACTACAAGGCACAAGGGCACCAGCTCCATCTTCAATTTTGTCATTAATAACTTTTAATTTTAATGCGATTTTAAGCAAGGATGTGGGAAAAGCTGCGGCTGTGCATAAACGGTCATGCGTTGCACAACCATGTGCAGAAATTGTCTTGGTCAAATCTGTTCAAATACGGAAGCAGGGACTGGGAATGACGATAGTCTATAAACAAAACTGCTCAGTGGATTGGCATGATCGGGAAACCACTGAAAATAAAAACGCCGCAGAAGTTCTATCTCAAGGGTCATGTGGAATTAGCTCAAGACGCTTTTACTATTTTACTGCAAAATCAGATAAAAAATTTAGGCAGGTATAATCCCCAAATGGCAAAACATTTTAATTTTTTTTCTGTTTATGCTAATATGATTGGTCTACTAGGTACCTATATTAGAAATTAGAAAACTGATTTCCTCTCTTAGTTTGTAATAACAAAATATCTAAGACCCTGCTTAAAATTAGCTATTTATTGTAACACAGTATTTTACAAAATTTGTAAATACCTAATAAATAATAAACAACTTCTATGTATTATGTTATGTCATTGACCGGGCATTTATCGTGTGTGATGCGTATTTATATACTAAATAGGTAATGTCATGTAATTATATGAAATAGGAATTGGGTGATTAAGAACAGTTTTGTTTTTAGTTGCTATCGGATGGTTGTGAAAACGCAGCAAAGTAGTAGAGCTTGGTGGAGACGGAATATATAATGTTAAGTATCTATTATTTTTTTCTTAGGATCTTAGGTATACACAAGGTGTACACCTTGTATGTGTTTTTACATTTTGAGTAATACCATACATATTGAATAAATCTTTAACTCTCTTAGTATAGAATTCATCTTTTAAATAATTTAAATTAAAGTCGCCTACTAATATGCTATGAATATTATCACTATTGCAAAATACGTCCTCACAGATGTTTTTTAATTTGTCCAGAAATATAGCAGCACTAAAATTTGGAGAGCGATATAACATCTAATTTGCCAATCAGATCCAAGGTATTACACTTTCATAATTTTACACCATAAATGGCCTTTCAATACGTATTCTCTAGATACCTCCTTCTGCATGTCGTGAGCTGGAGTCGCGTTGAACTGTTGTATAGTTAGACAATATCAATTCAAAATCATCGATATCTGAAGTAGGTAGTCTTGATTCACTTAGTAGTAGTAGTATTAAGGCAGGGTGGTAGCATTTAATATTCATACAAATATCTGGTATATGGGCTAAAATGCTTTGTATATTCAAGTAAATAATATCACTGTTATATTGTATATTAGGCCTAGTACCTAGTTTAAATTATTGGAATGGTTTGTGACAATGAATGGTTTATTATTGATTTATTTTATTGTTTTTCTGTTATCACCACTAGCTTTAGCGTACATCTAACATCTAGCTGCTTCTTTATTGACCGATAGTAATCCCGTTGTTGTTTGGTTTGATCTGAAAAAATGCGAATGCTTGGAACATGTAGATATATTTATTTTATTTTTTATCACCAACAGTGCACTATTTGTGTTATTTAAGATGACTTTGACTAATATGTCTTCTTCAGTATTCAATTTACCTATGCGATAGACTTTTATGTTGGTAGTATCTACATTGATGTTCTTCAGTATATCATTAATGCTTTTTTTATCTTTTTCATTGCACATCATGTAAATTTCCTGAAGGCTCTTTAATGTTGGCTACCACTATATTTGAAGCTCTTCGTTGTCTATCAACCATTTCTGAAATCAGTTTTGCTTAATTTCCATACTATTTTAGGTTTTAGTTTTTAACGCTTCTTTAAGTTTTATAGTTTGTAACATCGAAATATGAGATATAAAAACTCTCATTATATCGATCGAGAATGTTTCCCATTCAAATATTACGGATCCATTTTACACGTTCCTCGGCTGTGTCACATCGACATCATTGGCATTCATTGGATGCCTAAATTGCCTAATACAATCGAACGTTTTGTGTAAAGTGGGATCAACAATAATTCTTGAAATAGAAGTAAAACTCTTTATTCTTTAATTTAGTGTATTATTTTGATGGGTTTTGTGTTAAATTGTGATTAGTTATTCGTATTCTATCAAAATATAACAACTTGTTGAATGAAAGCGCCTTTATAGTGACGATTTTAGCTTGCTGTAAGAAAAGTTATACTGCCCCGATCTCCCATTGCGGCAATTGTGGGTATCCTTTGAAAAATTTTTTGTCTCATATTTCGATGCTACAAAAAGTACATTGGAATTGAACCTAACATTTATAACTTGCTGTAGAATATGACTTCAACAAGCAATGGATTCCGCTTCGCAATCGACCGAGGAGGAACCTTTACAGATGTATTTGCCAAGTGCCCTGGAGGAAAGACCCGAGTTTTGAAATTACTATCCGAAGATCCCCAACATTACGCTGATGCACCCACGGAAGGAATACGGCGAATTTTGCAAGACGTGGGTAGATAGATTTAATATACTGTTTAATAGTTATTTAATGCTTCAACATGTCACTCAATTACCACACATCACATATCTGGAGCTAGCTTGTGTCGTCTAGCAATTCAACAATATATTTGCACAGTATTATAATTTTTGCAGTTGCTTTATTGCTAAGTATACCCAAGTATTTTTTGCTCTGTAAAAAATATGCTTAGTAGAAAATATAAATTTTGTTGAATAGTAAATAATTCAACTGCTTTGTTTTTGTCATAGTACATAATAGTCTGCCTCTGTTATTTTAAGTATTTTAAATAGGTAACGACTATAACCTATCCAAGTAATAAAACGAAAAATAGGATAGACATAATAGACGATCAGTAAACATCCTGTAAAATAAATAAACCTTAGTTCCTATAGATACCATGGATGTCCGGTAGGTTTAATGCGTCATCAAATGAGTACTTGTCATGTTTTTAAGTTATTTTCACTATGGTGCCATGGTTTAAATTGACTATCAACAGTGTTCATAGAAAAATGGAAACATCGAATATATAGTTTATCCCAGGAAACAAGGTAGTTGCATCATCACAACGCAATTTATTGACATATTTATAGTTCTAGGTTAATAGTTCTAAAATTATTTATAATATTTTTAGATTCTATGTTGATTGCAAGAAAGTTAATTAAAAACTTGGAATTACTAATGGAATACGAAGAAATATATGATATAAGATGTGATATAACTTATGGTACCAAAGTTTCTGGAAAATAATTAGATGCTGATAACTTTTTCAAAACTTTTATCTTTCACACTGAATATTGTAACACCTAAAAATAAATACAGCAACAAATATTTTCTTCTGACTTCTAATGACCATCATTCGCTGGGCAACACCATAGTTTAAGCGAACAGCAAATTGCGAACGACATCTAAAAGGCTCCTTTGCAGCTTAGGTACCATCACAAAGCGAATAATTTTTCATCATCAATTACAATCAATTTATTGACAGAATAGATGCGTCTTAACAGGTGAAAATATCTAGGAATTCTTTATAACTGGACCATGATATATTTTGATGTCTTTCGCGTAGATTTAGTTTGACGTAGATTGGCTTTTCGTCCCAAATATTTTTTTTTACAATTTCGTGTTTTTGACTTGCTATACAAGCTGTTGACGTACATGTAGGTAACCGACATTTTTATTGAGGATCGATAAATTCCACCTGTTACTTTTCCCGTTTTAGATTTTTCTAACCATTGTACTCGTCGCTTCGCATCCTCTTTTTTTTAGTTATACTTCTGTCCCATTCATCTCGTTTAGCCTTTTTATGCCTTTATTAATGTTCGAGTTTTCATTTTCCTTTTCGCCCAATTCCCCAGAATAATCTTCAGTTTCCTTCCCAATTTCGTCTTCATCACTTTCCATTTGTTCTTCCAAATCCGAAGTTCTCTTCTGTTTTGTTTTCTTCTGTTCCATTTTAGCCCTTCATCTCTACATTATTATATTCACTAGTAACCTGATTGTTCTCACTTCCATTCACCATTCCCTATAAGCAGTGTTCTTTGAGACTCCGATTCTTCGAGCTAATTTGCTCTGTCACCACCACCAACTTTGTCTGTAACGGGTGCAGCGACCACGTTACAGTTTATAACTTTTTTGATTTTAGGAAGTCTTACTTTGGCGGATACAATCACTAAATTGCATAATCCTTCAATTTATTGTCTAATATGCTTGGGCTATAGAAGACCTTTTGCTGAACCATCGAAAAAATTAAATTGTCATATTAGTCCAAAAAATAAATAAAGCAGACACTTTTAGACAGGTTTAACATTAAACCACAATACCCCAAAGTTGTACTTTCTAAAATAAAAACTGATTAAATTCTTTGGTAGAAATATAAACTAACTAAAAATTTTCCGAAAACTTTAGGACCATTGTTATTTAAATATATAATTAGAAATTCAATATATCAGATTGAAATATGGATATATGATACCTATACAATATCAATATTGTGATATGGTTTCCTAAGCTGAAGTTTATAAGTTCTTATGGCTTTATAGTAGTAAGTAACTTTGTTGTTTAGGAGGTGGGTAACGCCGTTGACAATGAAGGACATGTGGACAGTTCCTTGATAGAATGGATCCGTATGGGAACGACAGTTGCCACCAATGCTTTATTAGAAAGAAAAGGTGAAAAAATGGCTTTTGTGACAAATAAAGGTTTTAGAGATATTCTTCTTATTGGAAACCAAGCGAGACCCAAAATATTTGACTTGGTAAGCTCCATTACAAGTTTTATCATTATACCTATCCAACTTCATTTTAAACACTACATAAACTATACACTTCAAAAATGTCTAAGGAACACATGACTATTATTCCACTTTTTTCAATAAAAATTTGAACATGTTTTCTCAAACTCAAGATATGCCATGAAAATTAATCAGCTAATTGCACTGTTTTGACAACGCCTCAAAGTAAATTGCTTCAAATTCAAATCAAAAGATAAATTGCTCTAAATTTAAGATATGCTCTAGTAAACTTTAAGATTGTACTAAAATAAGATTCTTAAGATCAAGGGTGATTATGGTGCGTCGGTCTTTAGCACGTGTTCAGTGTTCAAAAGGTAGGTAAGTGCTCTGAATATGATTGCGATTGAGATGATGCTGTGCATTTCCAGCAGGGCACATCTGGGGCTAAACATTAATGCCGATGCAAGAACTGCCAAATTTGAATAACTGGAGACGGAAAGAGATTGATGGGGTCATGTCCGCATTGGACAACGATTCCAGAGGCATCGTAGTTTTGTCAAGAACTTTTATGCTTTATGGGTGCAAAAAATCATGCCGAGGTCCATGTAAATGTTCTACCATGCACCGAACTTTGTGTTTGCGGTGGGACCTGATACCAAAATTAGGGTCAAAATGTAAAACGTACATGATGT
This sequence comes from Tetropium fuscum, assembly GCA_964058915.1. Taxonomy (NCBI): domain Eukaryota; kingdom Metazoa; phylum Arthropoda; class Insecta; order Coleoptera; family Cerambycidae; genus Tetropium; species Tetropium fuscum. Next base: position 15,426 of record CAXKVY010002821.1, on the reverse strand, counting down.
AAAGTGTAATGTTCCACGTATGGAATATGCTCCAGAGACAGATCGTGCCTCATCTGCATGATGTTTATACTCGCCAAGGTCTTCAAGATCTTCCTAGATAAGAATGCACCTTATTACCCCAAAACGAAATTGATAATTTAATTTTAAGAATGCCAAGAGGGTGGCAAGCTGTAATTAATGCTGCTAGAGTAAATACAGATTAATAGAAACATTTTTTGTTTTGCATTCATTAAAATAGAGAAATAGAAAATAGAGAATAACGACCTGGAAAACATAGGGGGATTTAGTTTTATAACCTTACCTTATGTTTTTACCATCCAAATTTCCTACCAGAGATTCCGCAATTTTTGAAAATATGGTGCCTGAAATGAGTATTACTGCAACTATTTTATTTCTGTTAATTAAAAAAACAACCTATGATTACTATAAATTGATTAAAGGAATCCAGAAAAGCCTGTTCCTCTAAGAAGAATTGTTTGTAAGCCGACAGTAGAAAACATGGAAAACCGCACATGGTAAGAAGCCGAGGCCTTGAACTGGCGGGGCTTTAAGTTGTCGAAAACAGGCTAGAATCTCGTTAGCAGGCTAGAATATCGTTCGTTATAGGAATTGACCAGACAAATAGCTAGAAATAGACATTTTAAAACAAAAATTAGCACAGAACTGAATTTCGGTAGAGACCTCGGGTACACCCCATTACAAATAAAATACCACAGGCCCCATGTCGGCTGAAAAAGTTATCCAAGGTCAAAGGTCAAAATTTACAATTTTCGTAGATAATTTTATGATCTACAATAATTTTTGTCTGATCTATTTTTTTGTGCGATAAAGACTATCTTCGGTGGGAGGCAGTTTGTTAATAGGTTTTGACGTTTTCGAGCAATGTTTTTAATTTTTTCCTCTGTTGGTGGTCATTACTTGACAAAGTTTTTTTATGCGAGCTCTTTTGGCAAAACAAACATAAATTAACATGAAATACGCCTACCGAAGGCGACTTACGGATGTCAGATGGAATTTCTTCATTTGCACCAGCATCACACGAAAACAATTTCTCACATTTCTTTATGTAGACAGCGATATTTTTGGAGCTAGTAACACTATTGTAACATTTTTGTTGCCACTGAATATTGCCACCTTGGTGAACGTCATTCAATTTGTAAAAAAATCTCGTGCACAATCGAATTCAAATCTACTATCTTCCATTTCTAAACTACTCGACAAACTACTACTTCACCGAATAAACCCCATCCTAAACATAATTCCGGAACACCGATTTGGTGTCCGACATGGTCATTCCACTGTCCAACAGTGTCACCGTTAGTGCATGTAATCAATGAGACCTTAGACGGGAAAACGTATTGTTCAGCAGTTTTAATCGATGTCAGCCAAGCATACGATAAAGTCTGGCACGAAAGCCGACAACATAAAATCAAGCGATGTCTCCCCATACAATACTACAAACTAATAAAATCATATTTATCAGACAGACAATTCAGAACAAGAGTGAATGGCGAAACTTCTGACTTCCATCCCATTACAGCTGGGGTTCCTCAGGGAAGCGTTCTGGAGCCAATTTTATATCTAATATATTCTTCTGACCTCCCAACAACCGATTACACTATCACAGGTACTTTCGCAGATGATATAACATTTCTGGCGATCCACGAAGACCCAGTAATTGCCTCCTTAAATCTACAAGACTACCTCTTCCAACTAGAAGAATGGCTCGAGAAATGGAAAATCAAGATAAATGCAACCAAATCTCAACACATAACATTCACCCTGAGTAAATTTTGACGCTAGCAAATTTTTTCTTTGCACTTTCTGTTGGCTCAATTAAGTTTCTTTCCTCTTGACAAATAATAAACCGAATACATACTTTTCTTTTCCTTTTTAGCTTTTGTTCAATTACTTCATCAAAGAGAAAACATATTAGACTGAAATTAAGATGAATTCATTGCTGACTAATCAGACATCATAACAGTACTTCAGTTTTAAAATTAATTTAATGATGTTGTATATACGAGGAAAAACTTTGTATTCCTTCGACATGTGTGTATTGGTAAACTCTACTTACCTTTAAATCAAGCACTCTGCTATATTAACAAATCGTATATTTCATTATTACGTAAACTTCTTATTTATTAATATTCGCTGTGCTCACTTACGAATATTTTTAATAAGCATTTATCAACTTCCAGAATATTAGAAGACCTGAGATCCTATATTCTGATATTGTGGAAGTCGATTGTCGAGTTATACCGGTTCTGGAGGGAAAATGTGAACTAGGATCACAAGCTGCAAATTGGAGGATTGTGCAAGGGAAGACTGAGGAAAAGTTCTATGTGACCAAAGAACTTGATAAAGAAGAAGTGAGAAATAGTTTAATGGAGATTAAAAATAAGGGAATTGACAGTATATCTGTTGCCCTTGCACATAGTTATAGCTACTATGACCATGAAAAAGAAGTTGGGAATATAGCCAGAGAAATAGGTAAATCAATTACTGCTGCTCTATTTTATATATGTAATATCTGTGTTGAATACTGTTAACACATTATGCAATTATATTCAGGTTTTAAACACGTCTCTCTTTCGCATGACGTCATCCCAATGGTGAGAATCGTACCTAGAGGATTCACTTCTTGTGCCGACGCTTATCTAACACCACACGTGAATAAATACGTCGAAGGATTTGCTGAAGGATTCAAAAATAACTTGGAAGGCACGAGGGTGCTGTTCATGCAAAGTGATGGTGGACTGACTCCCATGAGTCACTTTAACGGCGCGCGAGCCATATTGTCTGGACCAGCCGGTGGGGTAAGGAACAACACTCTCTCTAAGATATGTAGGATGTTCATTTTTGCCTAATTCAAATTTCGAATAATTTAAAATCTGACGGGCCGATTTTAATTTTTAGTATTGAAAATAATTCTGGGATCGTGTATACGCGTATGAGAGCCGTCTTTAGAAAACTTTCGTGACATGCGGCATGCTATTTATCTGTCCAGCCAGAAAGGTCTTTATGAATAGGCGCAAGGCCGGACAGTATAACACTTCAAATTTTAGAGGTCAAGCTTCATGTTTAATTTGGAATAATATAATATGAACAGTTCGATACCTAGTTCGGTTTAAAAATATATCAGTAGCTTATTCATTAGAATCTATATGTTTCAAGTCAAAATACTCCAACATTATCTGCTTCGATCCCCCGACGGGCACCGGCAGCTACCATAGGCGTAGAATTTATTCAACAGTCGGAAGTTGAGTAATAAATAGGCGCCAATCAGCACAGTTGCTTAACTGATTCAATACAATTATAAAGTAGGTAAGTATATATGCATAGAACCTGCTCTATGATATATGTAACATTGACTTCTGACTCATTGATAAATAACTACTCCACGCAACAGTTGTTAATCATTTTAATAGCGCGAAATACAACTAATTTTAATATTAAAATGCTTCAAAAAATGTCAATACATTTAAAATTTCTTTCTTTGCAGTAGTGACTGAATTCGAAATAAATAATGGGAGGAGAACTAAATCTACTGTAAAAAATACGCTTTCGGAGAAGTACAGGTCTTTATTTCGCAGCTTGATTGCTGATGTCAAAAATGCAAACAAAAAATATAAAAATATTACATCATTGACGTACCTCTTTAACAGCACCCGTGGTTACGTCACTGCTTGAAGCAGGAAAATGAAATTAAAAATAAACACGATACTTACACGAAAACACGATATACGCCGGATTACGTATTTTAACATAAATAATTGAAAATCTTGAAAAAGCCTTGGGAAATTGTGGAACATTCTTGAAAAATGCGAAAAATTGTCATTACAGGACCGTGTAATTTATCGTTTTCGAGGTTTTTTTTTTGGTCACTGATGACGAATTAGATACATTTTTAATTTTTTTTATTTGAAGAAGGGCCTCGACTGCATGTATTCAGTGGCACGGGTACAATGGTCTACACTATATACTATATTATATACAACTACTATACTATACACTACATACAAGACACCTAGATGGTACTATACCGTTTGGAAGAAATTAATTACACTGTCGAAATTATTATTAAGAGCCTCTTTATGGTCCATTCCGTGGCTGTGGCGCCGACGAGCTTCGAGGTCATTCTGACATAAAATGTTTGAGTTGCAATGAGCGCAGGAGGGTGGGTTACTTGAATTCATTAGGTAGCCATGCGTAGCAATAGTGTGTTCTATTCTCAGTCTCCGCAGTGTAATTTAATTCCTTATATTCATAGGTGGTATAGTTGATGCCTTTACCCTGGGCTGTATATCATGTAGCTTGGAATTTAAATAGTAACCAAGGTTCTGTCATTTGTCTAACACTGTTTGCTTCAGCGAACTTTTTAGATCTCCGTGAAGCGCTTGATCTCTTCTACGGGTAGGTCAGACTCCAAGGCTTCCTTGGCTGCTTGATCCGCTCTCTCGTTTCCAGAGATACCGACGTGTGATGGTGCCCAGAGAAATATTATAAAATTATTTTGGGTGGATAGTTGATGACAGGTCACACGTATAACTTGAGCCCAGAGGGTTTTGGGTGTACATATTGATTATGGAGTGAATGGATGCCAAAGAGTCTGTACATATTGCGATTTTCTTGTTCGCGTCTGGGATTGTCTTGAGGACCGTTAGGATGCCGTACGATTGATATTGCCGTACAATGGATACTCCAGTGTTGATACTACAGAGGGTGCGGAGTCGGTGTCTTGCCATCATTGGGTCTGTTGTTACTGAGCAGCTAACACCATCTTCACTTTTCGATGCGTCAGTATAAATGATACAATCAAACTGTGCTAAATTAATCAGTTCCAGAAATTCTTGCTGTAGAATGGAATTAGACGTTTCATCCTTTTCATATGCACATTGAGTTGTATTCACAGAGGGCAGTGTTTTGACCCAAGGCGATTAGGTGAAATGGGGTTAGCCGATGTCTTGGCAAGATTTATATCTCGTATTAGCGGTTTTAGTATTTTTGATTGTATCAGTCATAGTATTTGGGATTGATCAGTCATTTGGGAGGATTAGAAGATAATACTTGATTTGAATTGAATATATTGAAGACATTGTTAGGGTTGGCTGATACACTGGCAGAATAAGATACGAGAAGTTGTTCGCAACTTAGTGCGTAGTGAGGGAGCTCATGCGACTCGCATTAGAGGGAGTCAATAGGGCTAGATCTGAAGGCACCAAGGTAAATACGAATAGCAGAGCTATATATGCAAATGGATGAGATTTATATGCAAATGGAGATTTTTCCATTAGCTGCAACTTTAGACGATCTGTCTGTTAGGATATTTCTCAAAAAGACTAGCATGTTACCTGATTGGTTAGTTTGCAATATGTGTTTCATTTCCGTCATTGCATTTGTTTTATTTTTGTACAGGTACATACTTGACCAGGTTGAGTTTCAGACGTTATAGTTATAGTGTTCACATATTTGCGCCAGGATTTGTTTTTACTTTCTTTCAATATTCGCTTGGATGTGGCTTTTAGTTTTTTGAAATTTATTTGGTAGCTCAGGGTGTGAGTTCTTCGATATCTATTTAAAGCTCTGTTGCATTCTCGGACAGCAGTTCTGCAGGCATCATTCCTCCACGGTACTACTTTTTTCGCATTATGAATCTCATATTTCCCGATGTATTTTTCAGCTGACTCTGTAATGCATTTGATAAACTGATTTGTGGCTTCATTAATACCCTCGGAAAGCTCTAGTGTGTCGGTCAGCGATTTTAGATGCAGACTAAAGTGTGTATCGAAGCTGGCAGGACCCTTTTGATCAGCCGGAGACCAGGAGGGCTGACTAGCCCAATAAGAAATTATGATACTACCTACTTTATTTTTATTGAAACTTTTGTGAAACTTTACGTTTTGTCATCGTAGGTGGTAGGTTATGCGATGACAACTTGGAAAAAAGAAACTGACTTACCTGTAATTGGATTCGATATGGGAGGGACATCTACAGATGTATCCCGTTTCGCTGGAAACTATGAACATGTATATGAGAGTACCACTGCTGGGGTTACTATTCAAGCTCCTCAGCTTGATGTTAACACTGTTGCCGCCGGCGGAGGTTCCATGCTATTTTTTAGGTAAGGGAATAAAGTAAACACCAGCATTCAGTTAATATTCATATATATATATATATATATATATATATATATATATATATATATATATATATATATATATATATATATATATTGCAATGTTTTTTTTATATAAATATATTTATTTATTTTTTTAGTATATGTATATAATACTATACTTTATTTTGTATTTCACCTTGGACTACATATTGTAATTTATTTTATGGACTATTTATATACTATGTATAGCCATATTATGTATAGCCTTGGGGTTAAACTGATTTGTTATATATAATTTTACTATTGTCATCCTGACATTCTGACATTCTGTCATTCTATTGTCATTCTATTGTCAAATATTGTCATTCTGTTATGATGCCCCGCGTCTACACGAGTAAACACGAGTCTACACGAGTGGCCACTACCGAGCACCGCAGCATGATCCGTCATCTCGTTTGTAAAATAGTCGTATATGCAGGTGGTTCCATCAGACATTATTCTAGAGTAAAAGTACATCCTATGCACCCTGAAAGGTACTTCAAACTGGCACTGAACATTTTTCTCTTTATATAGGCGCGATTACACCGCCATGTCCCCTGCATGGGACGTCGACAGGAAAACAATACTTCAACAGGGCAATATTCGGGAAACCATCATGAAATCGATTGTGGCCGCGAAAGTAGTTAACTTTGTCAACGCGTTGATATTTTATTTCCTGCAATGGAGATTTGCAATAAATTTTCTTTTCTTGCTTGTTCAAGGTCTGGCCTGTTTGTTGTTGGACCGGAATCGGCAGGAGCCCATCCTGGACCGGTTTGTTACAAAAAGGGTGGCCCTTTAACAGTGACTGATGCCAATTTGGCGTTAGGGCGGCTGTTACCCGAATATTTTCCCAATATTTTCGGACCCAATGAAGATTCGCCTTTGGATAAGATTGCAACTCTTAAAGAATTCACGAACCTTACCGAAGAAATTAACGTATTTCTGGGCAATCAGAACAGCACAAAGGTAGGAAGTAATTAAATATTTTCTATTAATATTTCAGTTCTCTCTGAAAATCTGCATATAATTCAGAGAATAAAGACAGAAGAAAATAAACTGTTGAGGTTCTATACAATATCCCAAAAGTCCCCATCAATATATGTGCTGCTGAAAATTATACCCGAGGTCAAAGGTCACGAAAAGCGGGTTTTGGCGAAAATCTCATCAACGGTAACTTTTATCGAAAAACAGTGGTTATAAAATTTGTAGCTTTACTAAAATTAACTTAAATCACTTAGTTAAAAATGAATTCACTTAACAAAAAATGTGTAGAATTTTGTGCTGAATCCAATAATGTATAAGATATTAGGGTCTCTATATATATGGCGTCGTCATAAGCCCTTAATTTGTAGCGTGTAAGTATTACCGATATGGGATATCTAAGGCGTAATTGAACGTTTAGTTTAGAACGTGTATTGTGCGGATACCCATGTGCATTATTATGATTATTATTATTTATTTGTGACTTTGTAAAACTGAGTGAAATGGAATTGGATTTTGAACCTTGTTTTTGTGTCGAAAAGAGCGTTTGATAAGACTACAGATATTGATGCAATGAAAGATTCGTTATGCAAAATTCAAATGCTGTTGAGCAAAGGTTGCGTTATGATGAAAAAACATTATGTGCCAAAAATTAATCCGAATTTTTAGTGAATATTATAGACAATGCTATTCTGAAGTAACCAGTAAAAACAAACATAGAGAGACTAAAAAATGTCTTTTTCTCAAGGGCTTCAAAATACTATCAATATAAAACCACTAAGTACTATTAGAAGTACCTTTGATTGTGTAAAATGCGTTATCTGCCAAGAGGTAAAGAAATAAGCTGTATATAGCATAACATCTTAATATATGTCTAAAATATAAAAAAATAAGGAATTTCCAATACTAATGTAGTGGGTAAACCACCAAAATATAAAGCTAATTGATTTATTTGACCTAATTACAATGATTTATATAATATTTGGCCAGGTCAGTACAACCCGCGTACGTAACCTAGTTTCATATCATAATTGTTTAATAAGCCGGCCTTGGCCTAGGAACATTCCTCATGTCAGCAATTGAGTAGTTTATTGTTTTGTATACTTGACATGGTTTCTTCATTTACCTTAAAATAATCAACATATATATATATATATATATATATATATATATATATATATATATATATATATATATATATATATATATATACATATAAACTTAATCTATTTTTATGTACAGTTACCTTTTTTCCAAATTTGTGTAAGGGTAACGAGATCTGTCTTGAGAGACAATTCTGTAGCTTGAGCATCGTATGTAATTTTACCTGCATTTTTAGCTTTTTCTAGGTACTCGCTAGCTTTTTATTGAGACAACTGTAGCCTGTACCTAACTTCTTGACAATATTCGTCCAAATTGTACATTGGATCGATACTAGCTTGTATCAAAAATTCCGGAACATACATTTGTTTTCCAAAAACTAACTCAAATGGAGTGTAGATATGATATGCGCTGGGTGTGGTATTATAACCAAATGAGTAATGACTTAACCAAACTTCCCAATCTGCATGTGATTGTTCTATATACATTCGTAAATATTCATTGATTACTCTATGATTTCTTTCGCAGCCACCTCCTATGCTTTGGCTATGATAGGCTGTAGAAAATTTATGTTCTGTGTTTTCAACTTCTTGTTTAGATTTTCAGAGAGACTGAATTCATATACTCAGTTCCTCTATCGGTACGTATTTCTCTAACTAGATCGTATATGAGTATGACGTTGCCTTGGTTTGATTAAGAAATGGACCTATTCTGAAAAAGCTATGCCTTGGTTTGATTAAGAAATGGACCTATTCTCAAAAAGCTATCTGAGGAGTCGGGGTAATCACCATAGGTTCAGTATGCCTGATCTTGACTTTGTTTAATTTTTTCAATTACCTTTTTTGGCCACAATGACCGCCATATACTGAGGTATCTTGAAATTTGGTCATTCAATGAAATAAGGTCATTCTTTTCTTTTACATCACGAATTACTTCTCTTGGCTTGCACAATATTATCGATAAATTATTTAACAACTTATTCCCTTTTGTTTAATTTCATTCCAAAAATACTTTTTAAATATTTCCTCATTCAATTCTAATCTTAGTTTAACGAAACCACAATTATTGAATATCTTCTGTAGCTCAGGCAATATATCCTCTAAAGTAAAATTACCGTTAATAATTAATTATGTTTAATCTAAGCGCTTTTTAGCTTTATGCCAAACGAATATCCTTAGATATGTAGGCTAATATATAAACGGAAAAAAATGCCAAAATTTCGAGGTTTTTCGCATAGCAAAAGTTCCCAGAGCTTTGGATGTCGCAAACTTAGTTTTATGCTCCTCGTACTATACAAAACAATCCTAAGAAAACATTTTTTACCCTAATTAATGTAAGCTGGACCCCTCTAAATACCTATATATTAGCCTACTAGACCATAAACTTCTGTTCAATCGCTGTATAGAGTGTCCTATCGTCAATTTGTTAATACGCCACCAGTAAATGTGATATAAATTGTGACATTTTATGGACACTGCAACATTGTCCCGGGCTCATTCGCCAAAATTGATGTAACAACGGTATCGAACGCGAGGATTCACTAAAGCAAGAAATTGGGGTAACCCAAACAGTTGCGTCACCCCGATCTATTTGCTGAGATTAAATTTCCTTTTTCAGAGTATCATGTCCATGGAAGACGTAGCAATGGGATTCATAAGGGTAGCAAACGAAGCTATGTGTCGACCAATCAGGGCACTAACTCAGGCCAAAGGTTACGATACGGCCAGGCACGCATTGGCATGCTTCGGGGGTGCTGGCGGACAGCATGCCTGCGCTATCGCCAGGTCCCTAGGAATGACTACGGTTTTCGTTCACAAGTATGCCGGTGAGTTTTTCTCAATTTTATACAAGCATATAAATATGCTTAATATGCTTAAATTAAATTAAAATTTTAATTAAACAAATGAGAAAGTAATTTTCCATATTTTTTTTTAATTTTCCGACTAACATGAATGGCATGGTGAATAAATTTCTTACAAAACGGCGTCTTTAGGTACCTGTAAACCAATAGAAGTTTGTGTGAATACAAGGATGAAAGGCCGACGAGTTAGCTAGTCAAATAAGGCAAAAAAACCGCGGAGCCAATTTTTGAAGTGCAAACTTCTATAGGCGAGCCCAGCACTTTTTTTGTGTATGTTGGACTGAGACTGGGCCATCAGGCTCGGATATGTAATGCCCCTTCCGGTAAAGTCGAGTCGACTAAGTGAGGGAGGATCAGTCGGCCGAGCGACACAGTAGAGAGAATTTGTGGGTATTGAATGAGAGTGAGCCATCACGTTCGTAACACTCAGTCCACTCGTTGACTAAGCGGGAGAGATAAACTTGAATCTAAAGTATTTATAGCATATTTTAGGTTCCATAGGCCTATTGTTCAGGACAATATATCAGGAAATTCCGTCTGGCCGGGTTACCGTCCAATTGTTTACCGCTCTGTATCGAATTGAATTGAATTGGATCGAATCGAATCGACTGCCGTCGCAGTACTTGCTAAATACGAGTACGTATTTTGCAGCGACATACAGTGGGGCGGCATCTAGCGCCGGTTGCCTGAAGCATCTGTGTGCGATAATATTTCGTACTCCGGTATCCTCTAGCATTTTTTAAGTGAAAACTGTATTAACGGGTATTAACGGGTGCACTGTATTGCGGGTTGTGGTAATACGGCCGGACGGTTACAGTATATATTTTAAAATAAATTCGAAAATTAGAAGTTTTGAAATGTCTTTCTCAAAATAATTAGAGAATTTTGAGTAAGGATATCTCAAAAACTATGCCAAATAGCGGAAAAGTTAATAAAGTCAAACTTGTAGCACATTTTGTCAGTTTTAATTTTTGTATGGCATGACCTTATCGCTGGGACGTCTATATACCTAACTTCCGAGATATAAGCGAAAACCGGAAAAACGGGTCCCTTCTACGTATGCATCTGCACTCGCGCTCATCACCTCCTAGGAGTGGGGGGGGGGGGACTGGAAGCGAAGGGTTTGAATTTTCTGACAGTGCCAACTGTATATCTTTTAAAAGACATACGACCTTGTGCATTATTTGTTAATAGTCGGTTGTCCATAACTTTTGACAAACTTTGTCAAATAATACTGGTTATCTCTAAACTCTGTTCAATTATATTTACACTGTAGTATTTTGTTGTTTTGTAAAGCTAATAAATCATTACTAGTTAACAATTTTCTTTAACATTTTACAAGTTGTTTGCATAAACAACGGAAAGAAAATAGTTTTTTCGCTCTCCTGTTAAGTTAGTAAAATAGACATCCGTCTTTTTGATACCGATGTACAGATATATTTATATTATATTATGTTAGTGCATTACTTTTTCTTATATTGACAACTCTGATAATATATAATATGTACTTGTAATGTGCAATAATTTAAAAGACAAATAAAGACATTATTATTATTACTAGTATGTAAAAGTCTAGACAAATCTGAGTGTGCAAAATGGTTTTTTTTACTAAACAACCCTGTATCTTAAAATTATAATTACAATATTATTTTGAATTTTATTGTTTTATTATATATTTTACACATAATTTATGAAATTATAATTTCAATGATATTTAATAATTAGAAACATACGGTTTACGAGCTATTTATACCAGCCCATTTATAATACCCAGTTAGTATTAAAAAGTTATTATTATTTACGAATACGCAACACAGACAAATCTACAACAATTTCCTTTCGCACATTTCAGGGTTTCTTTTGACGAAGCGGAGTATATTTAGCATGAATAAATAATGATAGCCACATTTCCCATGCCACAGTTTTCTTTCTGTTCCCTCATTTGACAAATAAGTATAGGTTATCGAAGTAATGGAACGTGATCTGGTACATAACGAACAACCATTTAAAGCGTTTTTACTACACATACAAGCTGCATATTATTTAATGGCTTTTATTAAATATTCAATATTAAGTATTTATTAAATACTGTAAATATGTATACATTTGTTTACAAGATTCATTTTAAGAGATAGAGAAAAATGGTAAATCTTGGCATTTTTTTTCACGACTTTTAGTCACCCATCAAACCTGAAAGGTCAACACCGATTAACAGGATATATATATATATATATATATATATATATATATATATATATATATATATATATATATATATATATATATATATATATATATATGTATATATATATATATATATATATATATATATATATATATATATATATATATATATATATATATATATATATATATATATATATATTGTTTCAAAATTATAATGCCCCAATTCTTGGAGATCGGTAGAACTTAGAACTAAAGTTATATCAGGATATAAAACTAATTATTAACGTTAAGTGCGAACAAAAACGCAATTTTGTCAAGTTATAATGGGCGCCATCAGCGAGAATAACAGGTCATTGAGCCTGACTAGCTACAGAGGAAAGCAAATTGACGTAGGCTCGAGGGCCGTAGTGACACTAGGTATACAAAAAGCTCTGATCTCACCTGAATGCTCCCTGGAAGTCAAGATGCAAATACACTGTCACTTCACAAATACATTCATTTATGTATATTAAGACACTTCCGCTTATAGACCTTGATTAAATAAAACATTTAACTTCAAATTAATAAAAATCCTATAGCAAACTCGTCTTAGCAAAACGCAGAGTGAAAATTATTATTATTGAAATCAAATTACAAGAACATTGGTTACAGAACGCAAGCTAATTCTTTTACATCAAATACAGGAAGTTATCAAAACATATCAACACTCTCGCATGAGAAATGAAAGCATGAAAAATTATTACAAGATGAATGTAAAGGAAATGTCTATCTTCCGTTTTCGACGCGAAGTTGATGCGAACACCATTACTGCAGAAAAAAACCCCTGAGCTCTGTCATCGTTGACGTTGACGTCCTCGAACCCAGTCTTCGTCTATCGATATAATACATATTCTTAGGTTTGCGTTCTGTATGTGTTCTACACACAACAATATATATATATATATATATATATATATATATATATATATATATATATATATATATATATATATATATATATATATATATAATATGTATCTATATATAAAAATAGCATCTTTGAAATTTCTAAGAGTGAAAGAAAAATTAAGTTCGCCCTTGAGCTTACTGGCAAGCTCAAGGGTTAACGCTATTAAAAATTTCGTTAATTAAAGAAAAAAAAGTTATTGAGTTAATTAGTACAAAGAAAAAAGTTTTAAATATTTTTGCACACGTTTCTCTGCGACTGCGTAAAAGCGACATCTTATACCAAAAATTGTAAGTACAACAATGTTGTAGAAAAAGTTAAAAATATTTTAATTGAGAAGAATGAAATATTTTTTTAAGTTTCTATGACGTTTCTGAGATTTCAATTATACATATTGCTTTTCTCGATTTTTGGAAAAACGGTTAGCAAAATTTAAATAAGCGCTAAATTTTATGGGATAATTTGAAGAGAATTTAATTACACAAATTACGCATTTTTTGTTCGTTTGCTCACATAAGTACTACGTTTTTAATAAATGTTTATATATTTTCTCTTATATTTATTACAAATTTGGTTTTTCAGGATGGGAAGGTAATAATAGGTTATTCTATAGACGACTTATAAACGTCCACTAATTAACGTACTATGGACGTCCACTAATTGACGTAGGAAGAAATACGGACGTCCTGTGGACATACAAGCGTCCATGAACTTACGTCCATTGGACGTCCATAGTATTATTTGGTGCTATCTGGGTAGGATATAATTATTGTAAAATGTGCAATTTAAAACCATTTGTTAAATTATGTGTACTAGAAATATTTCACTAAATGCAGCTTACAAATATTACTATTGACGTTACGAATTTTTTTTTTATTTTGCATTTTCCGGTCTGGTATTTTGAATTTTATACGAAAATTATTGAAAAAACCTATTTTACCAAAGTTATCGATTCCGACATAAATTGATATACAGCTTTACCTTTTGTGTATTTAAAAAAATCGGGTGTCTTTTAATTCAGCTGGTCGGAAAGATACGTATTTTCTTATAACATTTAAATATTCATTGATTACGGAAGCCCTTGAAGTCTTTGTCTTAGTCTTTAACAGGGATACCAACAGTTTATCGTTCCTATCTTCTATATTTTCTAATTTTAAATTCAAAAGTTCGTCGCAGCGACATGCACCGGCGATTCTAAAAATCAATACAACCTAAAAAATGGAGATTGTAAGTGCCTTCGCTTCATCGTACCCTTAATGATTTATATAAACATAGATAAATATTATTATAATTATTATACATTAGACAGAAACTTATTTTGGCTAATAAATAATGATCATCCGGGTTTTGTGAAATCTTGCTTTTCGAAACCTAGATTTCCTTGCCGTGTAATTTTGGGATGTACGTTTTAAAAATGCCCGCAATTTGAAATATCTTCCTATATCTATACTATTTTTAACATTCATAGTTGCCTTCAACATTTATTCTATGTTGAATGCAACTATGAATGTTAAAAATAGTATAGATATAGGAAGATATTTCAAATTGCGGGCATTTTTAAAACCAAAGTGTTGAACTTATTAAAGCGCATTATTTTAAATAATTCAGAAAAATAAACGAGTAATACGTTCTCCGAGGTCCCCCACATTTTTTTCGATACAAAAATCCATAAATCGTTAGAAGCCCGAGACTTCTCCGGTAGTAATTTATTTCAATATGTCTCGCCGTCTCTCTTATTTCTGGGGGAGTAAGTACTTCTAGGTCCCTATCACTGTCCCTGGGTAATTAAATTAAAATTATACCGATATTTTCTACAAAATCGGCAGGAACTTTTAATATAACTTTGTTTAATTACAACGGTGTTTCGGTGTTTATTGACATAGCAACCAGCCGACCAAACAATAACCGCCAGTAACTATGATTTCTATTGTGTTTCTAGTAAACTTGTCACGACTGAAAAGGTATATGGAAATGAGCTACAAAATTATGATTATATAATTATTTAAGCGCTCGGCGAAAACATTATATGTTTAACACGGCAGCAAAGTACATTGACTGCATAGGCTGAATTCCTCGCCTCCATAATCGCTCGACAAGGAACAATCAGCCAACAATCAGCCGCGGCAGTCAATGTACTACTTTTCTGCCTAGTAAAACAAATAACTCTTATTGTTCATGAACATGGAC